>DWME01000676.1:0-30702 GCA_018244795.1 Parelbella ahira ahira
GCGCAGCGGCCCCGACCGTGCCGCGGATATGAAATCCAGAAATGTTTATGGTACACGATAATGGGCCGGTTTCGTATCCGATCGGCGCTTACGAATGAAAGGATCCGCTCGTAATTAGAATCCTTAAGGCCTTTTGTAATAGCGTAATTGTTTCCCGTTGTCGCCTGCGCGCACTCTGTTATCTCTATGAATGGAGTCGTTCTAATACAAAAAGGGAGCTACAACCGTGACGGGCGTTGTTCTATTTGCCCGTCAGTTTGTCGCATTGTGTTTTTTTTTCTTGTTAGCGGTGCTCAGATTGAGGAAGTGTGTCGCGACACGTGCCCAGTCGCGGTGATTGAGCGCCGCCAGTCGCATTCCACTCCTCACATGCCGCCACCGACCTGTGTCCAGTCAACCGCCAAACATTAGCACTTCTAATTGTATGCATAATTCACTAATTCATCTAACACAATGCGACTGCCAAGTGGTACAATGAAAAAGAAAGGTGATTTAACGTCGAAGCCAGCTACAACCATAACGTTAAATTAGGCCAGATTGTTATTAATGTCATAATGAATGAAGACGCTGGTCTGGTTAAGCGTAAGTAGATTAATTAATCGGGTCAAACGCAAGGCGGATGTATCAAGCTGATATAAAGTTGGCTAGTACATGCGAACCGACAATGCGGTACGTAGCACAAGTATAGCTAAGTAGGAGGTATATAAGTAAGGTGGTCTGACCAGTACATAATCCAACACATGAATCGGTACACCGCAATAACCCCGAAGCCATGTTAACACGCTCAGAGTAGATTTGCCTATGAATTGTCGATTCTGCAATTCGATTGATTTAATGCTCCATTGACTATCGACATTATTGCAAATTGCATATTTTAATTTATTATGTTAAGATAATAATGATTTTTTATGCTAAAAAAGTATTACAATTGTTATATTGTCACGCCAGGTCCCTTACGGGGTAAGCAGTGAATAACGATCTCCATTCTTTCAAACCTAACATGCCTTCTCGGCACTTATCTTCATATAAGCACAATAGTTAAAGACATAAAAATAAATTTTTTTTGTTTGTTATCGGACAAATATTAAAGAAAAAATATTTCTGAAAAACCTTAACAGACTTATCAGACTTTACAATTTAGTATAATGTTCTCACAAACCTAGCAGGTACGACTGTATTAGATATTTGGCTCAATTTGAGAGTTCACCGTGGCCCTTCAATATACTCCTGTAATAATATTTGCATTCAAAGACGATATCGCCAGTACTGTTCCTTTGTAAGCAAATATTCTACTATTGCTACACCTTTAAACGATGCTCGTAGATGTTCTCGGAAAGAGGATAATTACAGAATATCAAGGTACGTTTTTTATTCAGCTTATCTTAAAAGGATTATTAGTTGAATTCTTCTCATCTTCAGAAAACATGGCAACATTTAAATATTAATCAGTTCTCGCTTTCTCATTAGATCATGTCCTAATTTTTTTTATTTTGTCATTTTTATTTTGAATTGATACTATTCTCCAAGGGTTAACTGGTAGAGAATGCCAGTAGGCATTAAGTTCGCGCTTTGTTACGCCTGTATATGGTGTGCAATAAAGAGTAAATAAATGAATAATAAAATAATATAGTCAAATTCCACCAAAATCAGAAATTGTGTTACGGTGATAAGCCTTAGAAGCATGAAGTAATATAAAAGAAGCATGAAGTGGCTTAAGACAAATGAAGTGAGCATTACGATGTAATCAAACTAAAAGAGTCAAACATAGTGTTAGACAGTTTATCTTCCAATAACAAAATTAAACGAAATGTTAAAATATATTTCAGAGAGAAAGTGTCACTTCCTGAAATTCCATCAGGACTTCCTTACTTCAGGAAAGGGTTAAACTTTGATTACGTCGATATATTTATAGCTGATCAGAGAATGATATGTGGTTGGGTGGCTTAGCTATAAGAATTTATAGATTCGGCAAGACAAATAATTCAATGTAAATTTAAATTTCGACTAGTTAACAATTGTACCTCATATATGTACAGCCGGTCCGAGGACGGCGCGTGATAGAACCTGCTCGTTATTAGAATTAATCGAACTGCACCTGCGCTCTCACATTGACATATTGTTGCAAGAACGCCGATTAATCCTAGATCTAAGAGTGGGAGACACTGTGTACGGTTGACGTTTTCCAGTCTCCGTTCAAACGAAATCATTCAAATTCGCTCCTTTGTAGATATCAGCAAATTCGTACTCCGTTATAACCGTTGTATTATTTTCGCATTGGATTTATGTTTATTTAAAACAATTTTAAATGTTGGGTTATTTTAATTGGTAATTGATATGTATTTAATTTTAACAATGTACGCAATAACAATAAAGTATATAAAACGTAGTTATCTACGTTATCGTGTCGTTACGTTATCGTGTCGTTACGGTATCGTAAGGGATTAAATTATTTTGATTCACCACCTATTCCATGGGACGCAGACATAACTTGTGAAACGTGGGGAGTGTATTATACTCTTCTGCCTACCCTTTCGGGGATTACAGATGTCATATTACCGTTAAATAATTTTAATATTGGCAGCTTACGAGTATTACGATATTATAGCAAAACATATTGACTATTAACATCGAAATTAAAAAGAAACTGTGGAACATGTACTCTAACAGATATGTAAATAATTATATATAAACAGTATTTTAGACATATGATATCCAGTTAAGAGAAATCATTTATATAAATATGCAAGTAAATCAACTTACAAACCCAGTAATACCCAGTCGAAGACATTATGTAACACGAAAACGCTGAGTCGTCTCTCTCCGTGCATCGAACAAGGAATAAAGCTTTGCTTTTCGGAAAAGCTGAACAGAGACACGCTGATGTATTTACGACTGGTCCGCAGAAACGAGAGCCTGATGGACCTGACTCGTTATGGAAATTAATCGAATGGCACCGGCTGGGACACCTGTTTTAACGCTGAAATATTGTACGTCCGTTTTACTGAAAATGTTGTAAAGTAAATGCATTTGAAAGTGTCCATTCGAGCCGTTTCCTAAATTGCGACTCATAGTTACGTTTGGACAAGTTTTCAACCACTAATACGTGTAGGGATATTTCAGTTTTTTAAATATATGAATAATCAGCTGATGTGTCATATCTCTCATGAAGTATTAGTATCTAACATGGATACAATTAAAATAGAATGTTGTAGAAATAAAAAAAGATTTAAACGTATTACCGTGTATTGTTCTATTAAGTGGAGTTTGCACTGTAAACAATAGCTAATCAGTAAAAAACCAACAATAAAACAACTCTGGTAAAAATTGAATAAGGCTCTATTTAAAACAAACAATGCCTTTCTCGTCTTCATTCGGAAGCAAGACATTAATTTCTATTTCAGACAAAACCTATTGAAATAAAGAAGAATATAAGCAGAAATTTGAATTACAATTTAGACTCTCTTTAATTTTCCTTTTCGAATTGTTTTGTATTGTTGAAACGGACATCAATTGCGAGTGGAATTGCAAAGCTGGGAAACGAATATATTTTGTACACCGCGTGATGCGTGTTTTTTAACCCCAGTTTAAATGTTACTACCCCAGCGAATTACTTCAAGCGGAACGCCTAATGGCCTAGCTAGCCTATTTACGAAAACCCCTTTGACTAAATAATGCTGTTTAGCAACAAAAAATTTGAAAAGATAATAATTCTTCAAATGTACCGTAGGCCACGTAGCAAGGATGGAGCATGAAGAACTATACCTGAATTATAACAGTTTGGTCAGTTCAAAATGTTTCCAGATTATTTCAAAATTTTGAGTTTTTAAAAATAACTGTCCAATGGAAATAAAATAACTAGATACACTCCCATCGCATTGTTCAGTTTGATTATTACAATTGGACTCGACACCTGCGTCTCGCACAGCCTATACTAGTATGAGCTAAAATAACCACAAAATCGAATTATTGGTCCGTCCGACACTATTCAATATGGATATGGACGGGAACTACCATTCCCAACTGGATAACCTAATAACTCAGTACCAGTTAGTTGCATCCAGTTTTATGACCTAGTTGGCAGACGACCTGAAGAAGACATCGGGAAGCTGCTGGATTCGGAAGGCTCAGGACGGGAACGAGCGGCACCTATTAGGGGAGGCCTATGCTCAGTACTGACATACAACAGCTGATGAAAATGATTCTTATTTTCCAGTATGTGGCAGTGTATGACAGGTATAACACAAAAGTGGAAAATGGAAATAGTACACTTCTCTCTGCCTTCCCCTTCTAGAAAAAGATAACATCTTAGTATAGGTACTTATTTTTCTAAAGCATCATTCATAGAAATGCCTCGAAAAATCTGGTTAAGCAGAAGTTAATAATTAAACACGTGCAATACAAGTTGTATGAAAATTATGGCATCAGTGTAATGAGCTTAACAGTTTCGAAGCGACAAAGCGAAAAGACGCCGCGTATTTTCCTAAGTAAGAGAATATCGCTGGAACGAGAAATGCAAGTGAACCACCCTGCAATAACACAAAGGGTGCTTTGATTCACGTGCAAAGCGGCAAAGCGGCGTATTGTGCGCAACATTGAATATTTACGATTCCTACAAACAAAACTCGAAGAAGAAGCTAAGTGGCGTAAGTTAGCGCTAATTTAAGGGTTCGGCGCGGCGCAGTGCCGCTCCCGCGCCTCCAGCGCCACGCTTATTCATAACTTACTGTGTTACGGGTACAGCCACGGTGTAAGGCTGCCTGCTGGCCTGAAAATATTTTGACAGTATTTTTTTTACAATTGCGCTATTGTTGATGTTTACTAAACAATTAATAAATGAAAAAAAATTGTTTTTTAAGCTCAATTGCGCCATTTGGGGTTTTCTTTTTCTTCATCATCATATAGTATTGCCGGGCACTGTTTGACACGAGTCGTTTCTATATCTCATACTGCATGATATTGACGACATATTACTATGGAATTCGTATTATGACTATTGAAATGTATGTTTATGTATTTGTATACATAAACATACATTTATCACATTCTATATAGTCTTTCAAGATGTATAATCTATAGATTTCCAACCATATCCATCGATCATATTATATTTAAGCTCGTTAGTACTGTTAAGATAAGCTATTCAATGCATGAATATACATTGAATAGCTTATCTTATGCGAATGCATAGAAAACATTACGTAAAGTCAGCATTACCCACATATAAGATTTTGCCGCAGAAGATACTCTGATCTTATACTAATTAAATCTCGTGATTCGACTCCTGGCTGGATTGGCTATAAAATAATAAATTTCGAACTCTTCATTTTAAGTTTCTATATTTATTATATGCAATATATCTTAAACGCATTATACTTTGTAGGGGATAATTTATTATCGTTTTACCTTACACAGAACTTGGCTTTATAATTCCATTTTTAGGCTCTGCTCCCTTGTCACAGAAGGGTTAGGCGCATACTCTACCATGCTGGTCATATCCCGGTAAGCAGAGTTTATACGCCTTAGAGAAAATTATAGAAAACTCTAAGATATGCGTGTTTCCTCACAATGTTTTACTTAAGCGTTACAGCAAATTTCAGTTAACGTTGACACGACATGATATCGCTTAGGAATTGTGATGTCGTTGAATTTTCTGACTGTGTACGACATTTACCAACAGTGCAGTACCCAGTTTGAAAAATAGCGCGGCGCGAAGTCTACAAAATTCTTGAATATCATTCACATCACCTACGACTTAACTCGGAGGGCCTCAGAGAGAATAAAAGAACTAAAATAAGACATATAAATCGTAACTCTGTTACTCACTTTTTCTTTCTCTCAGTAGATAGTAGATTCCAAACATCCAAAGGCCTTATTTAGGACATAATAAAATAAAAGTATTACAATCATTGAATGGAAATTTTGCTAAATAATATACCATGACCAGCAAGATAATAGTTATCAGTTTTAATATTGGAATATCAGTTAATATGTGAAACAACAGTTATCTCTAATTGGACATAAATGTGTATTTAGTTATTCAATACCTACTTAACATGAAAATTAAAAACATTTTTTTGTTGTCAAGTTTCATTGCTAAATTTATAAACAAATAATTCAGCCCCACCTCGCCTTCATTTAAATTCATAACAGACAGTTTTATACAAGCCTTAAATTGGCAAAAGTAATATTTTATATGTATCGTAACAATATTCTGCTCGCAAAAAAGACGTTGTCGGGCGCATACAAGACGGCTAGTGTACATTAACATATTTTAAAATTCAAAACTATGATGTGAAACAGTCCATTGGTGAGGGCGCGCGTGAGAGGCAATTTAATTTTTTCAACAGCACTCGACTCGAAATAAGCGGTTAAAAATCCTTCAAGTACATGAAGTACATTTCAACTTGGCTTTAGAAAAGAAAAATACGGGTAGAAATAATAAATAGCGCCATAATAGCGATCTTCACGCAAAAGATTAGTCACAAAAGCCAGAGGCTTACAAGTATTTATAAGGAGTGTTAGCGGCACGCCATAGGGCGGATCTCGCAACATTTTGGGCCCTTACGTGAATTCTCAGGGAAAACATTGCTTTTTTTTAAACTTTGTTAGCCTCCTACAAACTTTATAAGGCCGTTATAATTTTATAGATCCGTATTAAAATGTAACAATGTTGAGAACACCAAGGTTGCTATAAAAAATGTAGCATTCCGTTACCGATCGCTTTTTTTTATGAAGCATAATAACAAAATGATACATTCTACTATCTGAAAAATAGTATATATAAACAAATGCTTATAGTAATAAAATCACAATCGCTTCTTAATTGAATCTAGCATATACTTCCTCACGTGGGCAGATCACACGAGTGAGCAGTAGAAAGGCTCAATCGTGCCGGAAGTGTGGGAACTTCAAATTATTATCTTGCTCGGGCCACATGCGGGCAGCGGAGTTTGCTATAGCTCGCCCACTGCACCACCCAATTTGTGCCTGCATGCACGAACTAATTGTGCGTCTCAATTTATTTCTGAGCCTGCTCCGGAATTGTTGTGTCCAAGCCGTATCTCGTTCATACGATGTCGTTTCTTTTTAAAGCAATATACAGAGTACTAAAAGCGTAGCACACTTTTGGGAACTTCCCATATTGTAAATGTCATTATAAGATTATTCTTTATTATATTTATAGACACTTTTTTTTTTTCTATATAAAACTGCAGTATATTGAGTCGTATATTTTGAACCTGTCGTTTCCATTTCCACAATTTGGATTGTTCCACAATTTAAATGTAAAAACAGATCATTTTATACGTATTAAAATCCGAGGTCTTCGCATTGGCAACGGGTTTAAGATATAGCACTTGTAATAGAAAAAGCTGAGCATTATTTAAATTGTAATAATTTTATATTATCACGTCCTAGCGCTTGGCACGACGAGATGCTTACTGCATCCCGTCGCGCCGTTAGGCGACCTTAGAATAAAAAAAAAGCGAACCTAATGCAGGATAAATTGTTTCTAAAAATTGATTTTTATCTGTCTTCTATAGAATCACTACTATCACGTAATGTTATAACTCACTACTACACACACTACTTACCTACTACTACAACTACTATTCACGTACGTACATTAATAAAGTAGTACACAATTTTAACGAATCAGGAATTTTAAATAAATTTTAATGTAAATGCGTAAAAGAGTTCATTGTTTTAAAATCAAGTTTCAAATGAGATTCATTGTAGAAGCCGCAAATTCGTGTTGCCAGAGACACGAGTCACTAAAATTATTCAGTGTGCGGCCATCCAGTTTTATAACACGGGCACATTTCTCTCGACTGGACTCACGGATCACAATTAGAGGCGGTCTAATTATATCGCCCTATTTATTGCACGATTTGCCAGCAGAAATACGTCCATAAATAGTGTTTAGCGGAAATAGATTTTATTAATGAAGTTTAAGACTTAATTACTATATACAAAATATATTACGTTTATGAATCGTCCATATTAGTGTAGTCCACATAGCCTTTGCCTGTCTAAAAACCGTTTTCTTGAAATAGGCAATCGAGATAGCTTGCTTAGAAAGCCGTTGGCTAGTTTTTAAGATAAGCGCTAAAAGAGTAACATACAATATGAAAAGTAATATTGGAAAAATTTGGGCTTCCGCGAAAACCGTGTCGCACTTACGAGAATTATGGGTAACAGAATAAATTAAGACAGAAGAATCATAAATCGGTTCAAAGAGAAATAACTTATCTCGAAACCTGGTTACTTATATAACAATAGTTCAAGAAATGCAAAAGGAACACAAATTGTATTCATATCTAGTTTGTACAAATATAACAAA
This sequence comes from Parelbella ahira ahira, assembly GCA_018244795.1. Taxonomy (NCBI): domain Eukaryota; kingdom Metazoa; phylum Arthropoda; class Insecta; order Lepidoptera; family Hesperiidae; genus Parelbella; species Parelbella ahira. The sequence continues at coordinate 8,342 of DWME01000676.1, forward strand.
AAGCAATGCAGAAGCTTGTTTTGTTAAATATTACATATAAAGTTATTTTCTTGAACACTCCTCGAAGTGAACCGAGTGGGTACTTATACATTTTCAGTGCATTATGAAATTACATATTATGCTCTCGACCTAAGTCTGTTTTAAGTCAGAACGATCATATAACTTTCCTCTTATTTTGACCGTTTAGTACTAAGCTTTATTTATAAAGAATATTTTATCTTATAATAGAATACTTGGAACCACGAATACAGAGGGTATATCAATATTACTCATTTAATGTTAACCCGCTTTTATAATCATAGCATTTATTTTGTGTGCTTTCTAAGTAACCAGATGGTAAATTCATAATCTAACGTAGCTTTTTGTACCTACGCCTGATATTATAATGTTTTTTGTTACGATTTCTCAGTAAGTGAATAATGTTAATTCTTTATGAGAAATAAAGTTCTTCTTAAACCGTAAACCGTAATATACTAGAATATATTATTCGTTTCCCATGATAATTTATAAAATTTTACTTTCTATTTTGACTTTTAATAATATTAAAAATAGACTACGGCTAAATATTTTACCACATTATTTCTTTGTTTTAGAAAATCCGTATATAAACATAAATGACTTAATAATGAACGTCAAAAGAATGCCCTTTGTAATAACTATAAAATTATAGTGTGTAGCCCAAACCTTACAAATGCATAATATCTTTATAAATAAATACTCAGAACAAAATGGCCCTTTTCCAGGAAGAATCAAAAACCAAATGAGGACAGCACAAAGATAACTTAATGAACAATCGTTAATAGTCTTCAAAGACAATGAGGTTTAATAAATATTGTGTAAATATACAATAGAGCTTTGCACCCACGGCACGCATGACTTATGTCTGGATAATTTCGTTCACGTCTACGTGATAATATTATTGTCTGTTACAAACAGTTGGCAATCCAAAAAAGGTTTTTAAGACTATAAATCGACTTCAGTTTACCGGATGTAAAATGTTTACACAAATTAGAAAAAAGTCCACTTTTGACGTGTACAATTATAACTTGGCTAATGTTCTTAACATTGCAATCTGTCGACTGAATTTTGTTGTAACTGATGTATTTCTTAAATCTTAGGCTCAGATAATACGATTATGAGGAATTGTTGCTTAGTGGTTTAGGTAATGTTAAAGCCATTAAGATCGCAATTTAGATATACATATTTTGACAGATTTCTACCTGCATGATGTTTATTTAAGGCAAAATAGGAGGGGTCGGAGACACCACAAGAATTTAGATGAAATCTTTGTTTACGTTCCTAATATGCAAAGCTCGTTTACCTTTCATAAGTAATCACTATGTACATTGTACCTTAAGGATCATATTGTAGATCTCTGCAGAAAGAATATACCTATAAATTCTACGTACAATCGAACGCTTAACCGTTCACCGTGTTAACAGCGTGTTACGCCGTGTACTAGTCTTAAATTCCGATAAAAGGAAAAAGTTAGGATCGAGTGTGCGGGTCAAACGCACAATCCATTCTTTTGGCTGAGTCTTATACAACCGATAGCCGCATTAGTTGAGCGCCAAACAAATGTCGCTTTCAAAAAGGTTCCGTAAATATGCCCCGTGCGCCCGCCAGGGGCCGCCCGCCCGCCAACCCCGGCCTCGCAATAAAATAACTCCTACACCGACCAAGGATAATTGCTTCATCATATATGCCCGGAATGAACAATACAAACTACTTCGTTCATTTTGGGATCGTAAGGGTCAGTATATTTATTAGAATCAGTCTCGAAAAGCGCGCAATAACGCTTCAGTTAAATTAATAACCTCAACTCCAGCTCCCACTTTGCAACAGCGCACGAGGATTTGAAACATAGATATACTTAACAGTAGCAACAAAAGGCTGATATAAAATATGGAACAACGAATATTGTCATCTTGTATAAGCAGTTTTAATACTTTAGTTCCATAAACATGGCTTACGGCTATTGGCGATTGGATTGTCATTGTTCCGTTAATCACGCTGTTTGAAATTTGAAGAACCGTTATTGGATAACTTAATAATCATATAAGAGCAAGCAGTATACAATTTAAAAAAGGTATAAATAAAATATAAAATAGCACTCAACATACACACGTGCTCATGGGCTCATACACTACTCGCGCCCACATACGCACAAATGCACGCAGCGCCCTCACAACAAACACGGCAAAGCACACACGAACACACACCCACTGGACACAAATTAACTTGTTTTTTTTTCTTTTAAGTTTGTCTTCGTACGTGATCAATGTACATATTATAAGAAATTAAAATTATAAATAACCAAAACCGAAAGATATATTTGAAGGGTATATTTGAGTTTTAACACACGATAGCATCGATAAAATGAAACTCGTGTAGCTACCATGGTACGCGTCAGTTCAGTAAAACAATTACCATTCGTGTTATAGTGACACTGTATACATGTAGCGTAGCCAGCACAATCTGTGTCCATGCCCCTATTTTGTGCACAAACGAGTTGCTAACCGATCTAACCAATCATCTTTTACAGGCGTTCCAATCAGTGATACAACCCTCGGCCATGTGATCTCTGCCGCTTGAGGTAAAATGTCCTAGCGATGTTCCGAAACGGGCATAAATGAACTCATATTTTACTATACCACTTGTATTAACAGCGTACTATTTCTGTTCCGAAATTTTGTTACCAGCGTCTTCGTCTTACAGCCATAAAGATGCCTCGAAGAAATTATGGTCAGGTTTCATATCACGGCAATGAAATAAATATTTGAGTGGTAGTAGTAAATGAGAGCAGTGATACTGAGAAGCATTAAATCTTACAGTGGGGTGGGCAGGTGGGTAATGAATACGAACTGCGGGCCTCGCGGTTAGCACCGCAGTAAATTAGGGCGGTGCGGACCGCGACTCCAGAAAACCACTGGATCGAGAAGGCGCCGCTCCCCGGCGAATCGTTTCACAGAAACAATCGACTTTACACAACCCGCAACCTACCCTAATAAACAACAAATAGTTCCTTTTTCTGGAAAAAAAAAAACTTCAACTCCAAGGGAAAGAGATCTGGGTCACGCACCCGCCCGCACTGTCGCAACCGACGAATCCGCTTCATCCTCTCTCAGTGATTAAAGTTCGCAACAATTCTGAAGTTAAGTGATAAATCTCAGCACATGCTAAGTTTGAATTTTCTTGCATCTGAAATCGACAACATACTGTTACTTAGATCAGGAACATATCACAATATATGTATGTGATGTAATTAGGAAATTACTATATATATTTTAAGGAACCTCTTCAGGTTTCCTATTTGGATATATTTTTTTGTTTATTGATTATTTGATAGGTAAAATCACTGGCATTCAAAATACGATTTCACATTACTTAAAATTTTCTAAGTTTTTATGATCGTTTATTGCGTTTACGCTGAGAACATAAAATTGTTCGTGTAGGCATGTTAATAAATATAACTGTTATTGTTACTATAACTGTTACTGTACTGTAATCTATACTGTACTCTATGTACTCTGTACTCTATAACTGTTATTGTTGATTTATTTCTAATTATAACTCAAACCATTCAATAGAAACTGCTGATAGTCATACTATAAAACTTTAATGGAAATGAGAAAAAACTGTACATTATTACACTTGTGTCTGTTTAAGTCAAGTGATTTTTCTCAATGTATTTTGAAAAGCAAAGAATAAAATATAGTAAACTTGTTAAATCAATTAATTTACAATTGTAGTTTTGTTTCTATTACAGAACTACTACTTTAAAACACTACATGACTAATATTTTTTTATATGCAGAAGAAGCACTGCTTATACTCCACATATAGAAGAAACCGTCGAAGATACAATAATGTTGCAGAATAAAATCTTCATTATCATCAGTCGGTTTCCGTTCACTACTGGACGTGAATCTATCCAATATCACACCACTGAGCTCGCTTTCAGCTTTTCGCATCTAACCGTTGCCAGCCACAGAATAAAATAATTAAGATTTTTTTATAAACTAACTTCAATTAAAATACGTTTCCACGCAAACGGTCGGGAGGTATTTATAAGGGTTGCTCGTGATATAGAAGCGGGCCTTGAAACAAATTAAGCTTTAAATCCAATTACACTACTCTTTGGGGAAGGTTAACTAATTTGACTCAAAAGAAAAGCTGCATCGCTGACTCGATAACATTGTGAAAGGGAAGCGCTTTAGTGAATGTATTTTGGCAAGCAAAAATAGAGAATTCTTAGTCGAATCTAGGATAATAGTATTTCATTGGGCTCTACAGACATTTTTTCAAAAATTCGTCGATTTACAATGATGAATTATTTAAAAGATGATTACATTAATTTAAAATGAAGTTTAAGAAAGGTTGTACAGTTGTACGAATTTTGTTTAAACGTAGATATTTAGTTATTTTTAAACTCTTATGTTTCACTTTAATATTTAAGTGGTATAAGATTTCTTTTCTAGCGATACTGATATACGAGTATAACGAACTGTCATTCAAAGCATACATGTGTATATGATACTTGATTTATAGGCATCAATATAATAATGGTTGCATTAGCCGTCTGGGTTTTAATATAACATGTTTACAGGGCTGGTCACACAAATCGCAATTAATCCATTTGTGAACACAAATCGATAGAGGTCAACGACACCATAGGCATCATCCGAGAGTTCGAACCCTAGGAAGGGCGTCCACCACATAATGCCCCCATCTCACCCCATCGGAATTCTATAAAAACATCGCATGTTGTACATCACCAGGGACTTATAACTGCTAAATTCGTAAAACAGTATCGAGTCAAAAAACGTGCTGAAATACACAAATAATGGGTCTCAGCGTAGCAATACTTAACATTGAACTTATGGTTGTTAGATTATAAGTTGTTTTTGTCATCAGTCAAATATGAACTAGTTTATAATTGGGATTGGACAGTGTTAAGTTATAATTTACAGGAGAAGTCCATAATGTAAAATGAGTAATATCAGTAATCTTGTTCTGAACGTATTATTTTGAATATTAAAGCCAAATTGTGCTACACCACTTTCATATTTCAATTAAAAATTACCCTTAAAATATGTTACACTAGAATCTCTTTGTTTACGTGTGGCATTAAAAACAGAGTGCAACGTCAATGGAATTATTTAATCTCAGTCAACGAGTACATCCTGGCAGCTCACGGGCTGGTTGTCGTTAATGGGATGACAATCACCTTGCGGGAGACTGGCTCCGTCGAGGGCGAGTTAATCTCCACGCGCCGTGCGCTGGGACAGCACAGGTCTTAATACGTCCGACAATGTTCGCCTGTACTGGAATAATAAATAAGCTTCTGGATTTGAAAATGTTCCTTGCATTGTTACATAGAAGCACATGGTATTTATCTTACAGGGTTGAAAAGTATAGAAGACCGAATAGTATCTATGTAGTTTACAGTTAGACAAAGTCTAGAAAAAGAAAGTTGTACCTACTTTATTTTTATTTGTTTCAAAATTAATAGTCTTATTCAGTTTAGTTCACTTTTAAAAGAGAATATTAGCAGACAACAGTTAAATAACCCGTAATAATGTTTGGTTAATAAAAGCTGTTTTGGTTTCCCAAATCTGATACGATTCCTTTCTTAGAATTGTTCAATCGAACCAGCTACAGAAATAGGAATGCGGACACGAAACTTCTTTTCCAATTTTCTCCCAATGGCCATTAGGATGAGAAATGTAAAGTAGATTCCCGGACGAAGTCGAGATATGTGTTCGAAAAGAATGAAATTTCAAACTAAACCGAGGGAGCTACGGGACTGGGATCTTCAGCCAGGGAAATGACTTCAGGATGCGCAACGCTATACGTGCCCACTTCGCATTCATATGCGTTTCAATGTTACCTACATGACTCGCCATTTTTGAACTGGCTTTATCTAAACTTTAAAATGATCGTATATGTATTCTTAAGACAACGTAGGAGACTTTGTCTTAGAATTACTTTTATTTTAAGTCTACAAAATATGCTTATACTAAACTTTGGTTCGATTAAATATTTGATGGGTCTCGTTTCAATAAACTTACAATTGACTGATTACGAGTGACCTGGTTCGCGTTAGACTCTTATAAATAAACATAAATTTGTTCAATTATATAATCGATCGTCTCTCTTTTCGATTCTGGCCTAAATTGCTCCCTGAAAAGTCGTCTACTTCCAATAAATGTCTTGTCAAGAACGAATTCAACCATTTCGAGAATTAGTTTAAGTAAACAGGCAGACAAAATGAAAGAACGCCTATTTTAGCTTCAGTCACTTGCAAATAATCGCTAATGATATGAGGTAATACAGCACTTGTTTCTAAATCATGGACAAATATAAATATATATAGAAAATGGGCTTATGTCTTTACGCTAAAAATTTTGCTGCAAAATTTAATATTCTTTGTTGTCTCAGAAAAACACCATCAGTTGCCATACTCTAGGGTGCGTTAGAACAACTTAATCTATTTCAGCAATAACCGGAAATCCTGTTGTTGTGAAGGCATCGATATAAGTTGTGTCCACAACAAACAAAGCCTCAGAGAAATATCACAAGTTAGTAGTGTCAACAGGTTACTTGAGTCGAGATGACAGTCTGTAATTTGGTCCGGGCAGACCAACTTGCGGTTCGAGCTCCTTGCTTATTTGCAAGCCCACAAGTAACTTTAAATTGCTGAGACTAATATATAACCTGCTTCACATCAGTTCGTAGTTATAACCAGACTTGTCAATTTCCGTGGAGCTACTAGAGACAAATTACAGACAAGATTACATCTGCACTATTGTGTTTATTTTGAAGATCATTGGAACTCGCTGATACAACAAAGTTTAATATCTATGCGACTACATACTGTTAACACATCTCCGTTTCAAAATCACCCCTTGGTAAGTTATGTTAACAAATTATACAGTAAATTGAAGTGTTTGTTACGTACACTAGTTTTAAGCTCCCAACGTGCACGCTGCAGAAGCTAATTTTAAAATTAGTCATAATGAGCAATTAGTGTCGTGAGTATGAAAAGCATTGCCAAGCAGTTTGTTACGTGAGCGTGCTTACCGATGAAAATTAAATGGATGCTTCTTTTAGAAAGCCATAACTTCAAATTAAAAGTACGATACCCTTGCTAGCAAATACAATTTCTGGAAAACAAGATGAGGGTGAAAGCTAGGGGTGGTTTCATTGTACTTACTACATTTTTAATCCGACAAATTAAACGATTAAGCGGAAAAGCATATGTTCACGTAAATTTTAATTAGCGGTTACAAACTGTTTATAGCCCTTAAACTCGCTTTTGAGCTTGCTGTAATATAAATTGTTAGTGTACAAAAAAGTAATGATTCTTTAATACAAATTCTGCATGAAAATAAGGAGTTTGACGCCGCTTACACCTAATTGCTTGGCTCGAATTACCCGCAATCTACGTCTCCAGTGAGAGTGCGAGTCATTTTAAAGAAAAGTTCATAAATTCAAATTTGTGCAGTGGCTGGCGGAGCGCCTTATAATTTGCTCTGCATATCCGAAAGAACCGTCCCACTCCGGCGAGCGTTTGTTCAGAGCTAGTAAGTTTTCACCGTTATTTCTTTAGCTGCGAAATCCCCTTCGCACAACTTTAGTTAGGAATTCCGTACACCTATCTTCTCATCGCGCCACATATTTTGTGTAGTCTGAAGATAGGGGAAGTTTTCTTTTTAGTGAACATTCGTTATCCAATTTTCAGACAATGTTTTTAAAAAAACATTGTCTGATAATTGGATAACGAATAGAAAAACTTTTAATCTATAGTCTATATCTTGATAATCTTGTAATCTTTTAATCCATAATGTCAATGTATAGTAGTAAATTCTACGCGAAGTATTATAGCTTAATTTGATTAAAAAATAGGTACCTATCTATATTTAAGATTATTATTTCTAATAACTTTTCAATCTCTTTCTAATAACTCTAGATATTGTATATCGAGGCTTTTTATTTCTATCCCTATATTGAAATCAGTTTTTGTGAAGCCAAACTTCAAGAAATATAGAATCGTTTCAGTTTACCTTCAACATACAGAAGTATAAGACGTTACAACAACTGCTATTGCAGTGTAAACAAATTGGTGGAGGGTCGCGTATATATTGCGTCGCGAATACTCCTCCCGTGTAATATCGGGAAAAACTTGCGAAACGACAGATAGTTGCGGGGGTCAAGTTAATGATATCGCCGCCATTTGCGGGCAAGTCCCCGTACCGAATTGCGCCCGGGCACGTTAATGGGCCCAGCTACAGCACTCTGAATATTTTAAAGGACATTCGGTGAAATTACTACAAAAATAATGTCGCTTTGCTTGTACCGAATTACCCGAGAAACGGTTTAGAGACCGGCAATAAATATGCACGGAATCCTCTTCCTATTACCTCTTTGGAGATTGCTTTTACGGATTAAATGTTTTCAGTCGCGAAGTTTGGCGAAGGTTATCTCGTACAGTGATAGATAGTTCAGTCGTCGGTCTGGCGGGAGCATCGATTTGTCATAAAGAGGAACACTTAGAGAAGTCAGCTCCACGTGCGGCAGTAAGTACATTTCGGTACGGCGGGTCTTAAATAATAAATGAGGTCGGTGATAGAGGAGCACGCAAGCGGCGGCCGCAGCGAGCGGAATATTGCCCTCGCGCCCGCGCCGCGCCACGCCGCGTGCAGACAGCGCTACGTGCGCCGAATAATGCACCGTGCCGTGCAAAATTCACAACTACCCTAAAGCCAAATTTACTAGCGTACATCTCATTTGCTCTTGTTTGCATTCCTGTTTTCAAACTGTTGGCATTCTTCTACTCTTACTACTTTCTAAAATTGAATTTACAAGCGAAATGTTTCTTAAAATATCACATTAGATTGTTCACAAACGTGTTTTAGAGGGTTCAAAAATCAATAATAAGCATTATTGTAAGTTTACTGGATGATAACAGAAAGGTTCTCCTTTGTCTTCTAAACTTATTTGTAGTGAAAAACTATATAGGCGCCGCGGCTATATAACAAAGCTCAGTTATATGAATTAAAGTAGAACATCTAGTAGGTACCACTGTTTTTTTAAGCGACTTATTAATATAGTATCCAATCGGCCTATCTCCGGCCAATCATCGGCCTATCTCAGTCCACTGCTGGACATAAGCCTCCTCCAATGAGCGCCATTGCGCCCTGTCCTCGGCTTGTCGCATCCAGCAACTGCCTGCAGCCTTTCGCAGATCGTCATCCCACCGGGTCGGAGCCGTTTTATGCTACGTTTGCCGAGCCGCGGTCTCCACTCCAGATGCTCCTGATGCTATCCTTCAGAGAGACTCCGAGCATAGCTCGCTCCATAGCTCGCTGAGCGAGTAAGCGTACCGTGAGTGTCCACGTTTCAGCTCCTTACGTCAACATTATATATGGATTTACAAATATTAATGTGATATTTTAAGAAGAAACATTTTGCTTGTAAATCCAAACATAAAAAATATATCAAGTGACTGTATTTGGTTATAAGATATTTTGCTTAGATCATCTTGGCTAAGCACCTATCCGAAAAAGTCTGTTTATTATTAAACACTTTATTCCTGTAAGTCGGAATGGTATCTAATAGTATTTTAGATAACAAAGAATATATAATACAAGTTTAACATTTCAAAAATTATCAATGTTCTACAAATACAAGAAAGACGACGTTTAGTTAATAATTCTTATGAATTCCAGCAAAAAGAGATATAAATAGGTTAAAATATTGTTCGATAATATTAGCTGTTCACAAAAACAAAGCATATTTCAAAACTTTCACATTGCAGCGTGGTATGAAATTCTTATGCATTTCGCAAAGTGCAAAAGTTTGACGCGGGGCGCATACACGCGGAGCGACCTCTGTAAGTTTGTCGCTTAGAAGATTCTCGATAGAATGAACGTTATTTTTTCAAATACGCGTCGTGATTTTAACTTTGAATATAAATTGTAAGTTTTTTCTAAACAATCCGAAAAACATTGGTGCGACGTTTGGCTGCGAATCAAACAGAAAAAACTATCACACCGCTTGCTTCATGTAATTTTAAAGGGCTAATGCCTCAGATTTCTATTCCATTAAAGTTGACTAAATCTATAAATAAATTGTTTAATCAACATATATTACATAGAGCAGTGGTAACAGCGTCCTGTTACCAACTGGAAGACAGATTCTTAAGGGAATATATTTATCAAAACTAACTCGACTAATACCAGATGTATATCCAATCCTATGTATATCCAATAAGACAACATGAAATAATTTTAATGTAGGCATGTTATTTTCAAAGTTTTATCATTGCAAATTCTGGTCTTAGTTCAGTCTTAGTTCTTAGCTTGGTCTGAGTTTATTGTAAATGTCAAGTTTAAGGCGACCTTAAATATAAAGTACCTACTTTAATTATAAAGTAAATGTCTAGTTTAGTAATAAAAGTCTAGTTTAGTTTTTATAGTTTTAACTACCAGTTTCAAATTAATATCAGGCAGAGTACATACCTGTTCGTTTAACAATAACTTTAAAAAATATTAAGTGGACTACGCCCTCCAGCTAGGTGAAATGATTGGCATTGGTTGGATGCGAAGAGCTGAAGATCGAACTCAGTGGCGTGCCATTGAAGAGGCCTATGTCCAGTAGTGGACGGGAGTAGGCTGATAATGATGATGATGGACTCCGCAAAGGAATTTGAAATATTGTATTATAATCAAAACATATTAATATCGTATTAGAACAAAGAAGGGCTTCGCGAAAGTCATCTTTATAATACGATTATAATGTCTGTATAATTTATTCACTTGTATAATTTATAAGTAAACAGATCTAGTACCAAAATACATCTGATATCAGTCAGGCATCTGACTGTTGTCATTTTTATCAATCAACGAAAGATAGTTTTAATTAACAAAGATATTTAACAAAAAATGTCTACAGAAACAAGGGAAAATCGACCATAAGGTAAATAAATATTTTATTCTTTATTTAAATACTGTATAGTTATATGAATTATTTACTTTCACATCCCCATACTCGAAATAACTTCATCTATGGCAACAAACGATTATACAAATGAAGTCTTTTAAATCATTTAAATACTGCCTCGTTGGTCCAGTGGTTGCAATCGCGACTGCCGATTGGGAGGTCCTGGGTTCAAATCGCGGCTCGGGGTGCTATTAGATATTTTTATTTTAAAATTTCTTGTAGTGACTCGGAGTCTGGAATTGCAGTTACGACTAAATAATACTATTTTTAAAACATTTTTGTTTATGAAATTAGATGTTGTACCTACATAATAGGAAAATATTTTTGAAATAACAAACAAAATTTTATTATGATTAAATAGTCTCACAGCAATAGGCTCACCACCTATGGCAATAGGCTCACCGCTTATTCCATGGGACTTAATCGTAACTGGTGAAACGTGGGAGTGTACTACACTCCTCTGCCTTCCCCTTCGGGGATTACAGGCGTGAAGTGACGTTTACGTTTGTGATGTTTCGTGTTTTAAATCGTGTTTAAAAATGTATAAGATTAATATTCATTGTATGCAAGAAGAAGCGATCATGGAACAGGTTTTTTGACAAGGTCGTCAAGTTATAACACTATTTCACTTGTATTTAGTGTTTTACAGAATCTTTTTTGTACTAAACAATCTGATTATTTGAATACTTGTTTCCACTGCAATCGCTTAGTGAAAGCGAAACAGAGCTATATAAATCTATTTTTTATAATATAATTATGTCGCTCTCTTTTATTATTCAAAACGTTCTAAATTCGAACTTTGTTATTTTAACTGCGTTTGCGCATACGAACCGAACCCTTACATTTTTGTAATAGTAGTTAGTTTTATATTGTTCTAGTTTAGGTTTAGCCTAGGTGTCTGAAACATTTTCTGGATTATTAAATTTTGTAGAGAATGTTTGTTGATTCAAATCAAATTCTTAGCTCTGACGTGACCATATAGTTGAAAACAAGTGCCTGTATTTTTACTATAGCTAACACAGTGTTTTCAACTCTCAGAATGGAAGCTTCAATTAAACTTGTAATACATATCGTTTACTGGAACATTGAAAACAAACTTTTGGCCGTTTAATTACAGCGTCAATCGAAATTGATCCTTATTGTTCGACCATTTTGTATGGCAAAGTTCGTGAGATCTATACTTAGTTGTTCTCTGTGTATAAGGTGAGGTAGGCTTTGTCTGCAACTCGGGTTCTTATTAACGTGCATAAATATCAGTTTCCTCCACCACCCTCCCAATTTAGTGAGCGGGTAGGCGACAACGCTCCAAACAAATCAACTTGTCCAATATAATGTACTCTTGAAGTGTTTAAAATAGGGTTTTCATTTGCCTACTCACATTTAAACTAAATAACTGCCAGTATTCTACTTCCTCGTATAGGTACTCTAAATTATTTAGTTATGTACAGTTTTTTAAATAATGTTTAGTTAAAGACGCTTATATTTTTATTCAATTAGTGCCTACTCTATCAAAAATAATAACTAAATATGAAATGACAACATTAGAAGTACTTAATCATATTTTATGCATTGCGTTAATTAATTAAAAAAAAAAACATTTTCACTAATAAAACAAACGTGTTATTGATCCTATAAAGTAAAACTTGAAAATCTGTCTCAGATCAAAGTATAGGTACATGTTATTGCTGTGCTATTCTTAAATACTAATTGAAACGATAAAATCTCATAACAAAAACGCATTCTTAATAAGCACTGAAAATTCTAAATATATTTGAATATTTTTATTTACATTAAAAGTAATTTTAATTTCTAATTATAGAAGTTTGCATAGATACACAATTTTTATGAATATTTTTTACTGAATACAATACTCTAGGGAAAACAAAGCATGTAAGATAATATAATATTGTTAAAAGTTCTGGTGAACCATAAATATTTGATTTTGACACATTAACGCTTGATTTCACAACAATAAAAGAACACTAGCTATATCATTCGTGGCACCTAGTAAAATTGCTAATTTAATTGAGTTCGGGTATAAAATTTGCAAGAGATACTTTATGTTTTAATCATCGAGGTCGAGAACGAAACAAAGTTTGAATAGTTTTTCACTACGTTTTATTATCTGTATTCGGTAAATTCCAGCGAACAAACACTCGGTTCTGTTCATTGGAGTGGCCAAGCGCGCTAAATTTGAATTCATGTTACGAACGGGCAACATAAACCAATTACTGAGCGGGGCCAATGGCGGGTGGCGGTACGCGGACAATCGATAATTCTCAATATGCCCGCTAGAGGGCCACGCCGTCGTCGCTGGTGCGCACCCACACCACTCCTCCACGTTGCGCATCCAAACTGTAAACTTTGTAAAGACGTCCCAATTGCAATTTGAATTTAAAATTGCAATTTCGTCCACTTGCATACAAATAAAATCGTAAAATAATTTCAACTATTGTGACTTTAAGTATTTTCATTTAATTGACATAATGAGACAGACGTAATACACTATATTTTAATTTAATCCTTCAACACAGTTTAGAAATGTAATGCTTAAAGCATTGATAACATCAGTAGCTTTAAATTACACAACTTTACGTGACAATAATATCAAGAATGCATTTCAGAACAGTCAAAACATGGAAACGTCACTCCCTAACAAAGTCACGCCGGGCATGCGCATGTAGCAGCTGCTGCTTAGCTTGCTGTTTCGTATCGCGCTTCCTGCCCGCTTTCAATGTTTTCCGTTTTATTTTGTTATTTATGTGAAACAAACCAATTTTTTAACTAACATTTGTATATTGCGTTAATGTGAAATAATTTGTGCGTCATTTTAGTGTGCTCCTAGCTACCTGACAGCAGTTGAAACAAGGTAAACGCCTCATATTTTTGTTTGTTACGAACATAACCTCTTTGACACCTAGTATACACTGCTCTGGTTAGAATTTTTAGTGTTTTTATGGTAATGTAGAGTTAGGTAAAACACATTTATTACATTTAGTGATATTGTGGTGATAATACCTTTGTTTGCGTTTCGTATGTTTAGAAATTCGGGCTTGTTTCACACCGTAGTTCACTTGAGTTTTCTTGCAAATATTTTCTAATTGCCCCTTTTTTATAATAAGAATTGGGATCTTACTGTGTTAGTACTAAATTATATTAATAGTTATTGAGAGACAATGCAATAAGAACACAAAAACGTGGTATTATGTTGACACTGAGTGAATCACCATGACACTGCTTGCTTGGCTCGTCTAAAAACGTTGTTGTCCGGAATGTCCATAGGGGGCGCTAGTTACCCTGACATTGTATAATTGACAATAAACAAAGCCAAAATATAACAAAGTAAACCAATTTACGACAAAATAATAGGAAAAATGTAGACTTGTTTCTACTAAGAACCCTGAGCTCAGCAGTGTATTATGTCTTTTAATAGATGTAAGCATGTTGTAAATTTTGAAATTGTTGTAAATTGTCAATATTTTATGCGTCGATAACAGTTATGGTTTGGTTTCATTTATTATTACATATAAAATAAGTCAGTTACGACTAAATAATACTATTTTAAAACATTTTTGTTTATGAAATAAGATGTTGTACCTACATAATAGGAAAATATTTTTGAAATAACAAACAAAATTATATTATGATTAAATAGTCTCACAGCAATTTATAGGCTCACCACCTATGGCAGTAGGCTCACCACCTATTCCATGTGACCTAAACGTAACAGGTGAAACGTGGGAGTGTATTACACTCCTCTGCCTACCCCTTTGGGGATTACAGGCGTGATGTTACGTTTTTTTTTTTAGTAAAAATAATACGACAAAAAATTGTGTACTATTCCTAAAATTAAATACACATAATTATATTTAAAAAGTAAGACACTTATTTCTCTATCATATCAAAGTATATCCTATATACTATGAAATATGTAGATTATTTATTTATTTTTTATTTTATGTAGTTACCATATTCGTAGACTTCTCATCAATAAACATATGACGATATCTAAAAACATAAATATATGGTGGGATGACGATCTGCGAAAGGGTGCAGGCAGATGGTGGATGCGACAAGCCGAAGATAGGGCGCGATGGCGCTCGTTGGGGGAGGCCTATGTCCAGCAGTGAACTGAGATAGGCTGATGATGATGATGAAATATATGGACCTTTGTTCGATGTATTCAGGGTTGCAGGATAATTATTTAATATAATCATATTATTAAGTAATTAGCATTCGTATTCTAAAATATATTCCATATGAAAATGTTCGATAAAGTTTTTGAAAATTCCTTTCTTCTACATGTCGGGCCTTTGCACACAGATAGCCTATAACGTTCGTCATTAATGTGGGTATAATACACAAAAACAATTATTTAAATCGGATCCCTTATTTTAGAGATTAGCGCCTTCAAACAAAAAAAAACAAACAAAAAATACCTTGAATTAGAAATAAAATAAGCGATGTACAAATTTATAAAATCGAGTGTATTTAACGAAGCAAGCATCTTCCGAATTCCGCGCACCAGACATGCGCCAGAATTTTGTTTTGAAGCCAAAGCAAATTCATCGTAATTTGACCCACTACCTAACCACATACACAATAGTTTAACCGCGAAAATAAAAAAACCGCGGAAAAAATTGACGATCTGCATATGTGGTTATGTGTGCCAAAGGACAGGACTCTAGTATGTCGCTACGAATGCAAGTTATTCAGCCATTTTAAAATTTAAACCGGCCAAAACTAAGGATAAAAATACACCCTCAACCCTTCTCATTCTGAAGCGAAAATCGTGATCACCAGCTGAACGACATAAGAGTTGGTGATGACGATGTGACGGATCTTAATTTGGTTAATATTTCGTGTATGGTATGATATCGTGAATGAAGCGAGCCGTTCCCAGCCGGATGCTTCCTCACAAACTCCATGACTTACGAGTTTGTTGTTATAAGCAACTTTAACTTTGTTCCGGCTGAAGCCGACCAACTTTGAGAGATTTGTAAATTTACAAAGATGTTATAGGTTACGTTGTATTTATATGAATGAGATGAGGAAAGTAAATAAGTTTTTGTGCCAATGAAATTGTATTCATCGCACGCGATAGAGTGCTACTGAAATACAAATTTTTTCACATTTCTTTCATAAATTACTTTGTCTTTCTGCAATTTAGAGTGGTAACTAGAGATCTGATTGTCACTGCCCCAATATTTTTTGATAGAAATAAAATCAATTGTAATTTTTCTGTGCTATGTCGTCGTTCGATCGTATATCTCTTTCTATTATACATATGTATGATATGTATGAGAGAGAGAGTATGAGACAAAATATTTAATTGCTAACATTTTGTTATTCAGCGATTGTGAATTTCACAATGAAGAGATAATTTCAAGTGACTTCAGCTATCTTTGCCTTATGAGTTATGTCACAAAAACTCCTTATGATGGCTTAGATTTTTCAAGGACGTACTATGTAGCCTTTAAATATTATTCAAAAATGCATCATATTGGGTTAGAGCTATGGAGTAAACACTAAGCCCCATTGCAATTCCATTAATAAACCCATTATTAGTGAGGAAGACATATTACTAGGTTGCAATTATTGAGATAATCATATTCTAACAATTTTTGTCTTGTATCAATATTTGTATTTATCGGACTAGTTCCAGCACCAGGCTGCCCCTACTTAACAGTTAAGTATATTATTTGATTTTACTTTCAATTTGACATTTAGAATAACAAGTAAATTACTTTTAGCATTTTTACAATGTTATCATAATTTATAACTTCCACCATTGAGGTGCAGCGGGCATCTCAAGGTTTCTAAAATGTGTTTTTAGTAGACTAACAGTTTTTATCGCCGCACTGATGGATAATCTATATCCGAATAAGGATTCTCATTATTAATTATTGCAGATTGTAGAGGCACCTTATCGACTAGCAACGTAACTGATACGCTGATAATAACGGTATTTCCTGTGATTGTATGCATGATTTAATACCAAGTGCAGTTTAAAATACACTATATATTTTGCATGATACTATTTAACACGATATATTTTATAGCACGGTTGTACAAAAGCCACTAAAAATGTTAATGAACGTACTGTTTCGTGGTACTTTTGGCGTTAGCAATAAACATTTGCAATTGTCGACTTTTGTCTGAAATGTCTTTTCGCCCATATCCCGTGTAATGCCGCAATATTGCTATCGTCGGCGGCGGCCGGTCGCATGCATTTGCATAAATTAACGTGACATCCACATGCATGCATAGCGCTATAGCAGGCTGCACGCGTTTGTTCATGTGTGTGGGGAGTATGTATTTATTTATTTATGCATGTATTTTAATATGTATTAATTGTTATTGAACCACCCCGAAAGTGCCTATTAGTTCTAGTATTTGGTCACTGTGCCTCGGCTCTACTTGATAGTAAACACAAAACTTGTCTAATTCATTTTCCTAAAAACGTAGGTATACCTACATGTAATTTGTTCCTGGCAAGTACTGTTTAATCAATTGAAGCATAACAAAAAACAACTTCTATCAGTATAATATTTAACGTTCTGAATACTGCTCTTTTGCTGCCGGCGTTGACAACGCACCCTTCGGATATAATATTCCGATTTCAAACATGTAGGTACAGACAGCATACAAAATATGATTATTTTGGAAATATTACAATAACGCCGAACAGATAATCGATCAATATTTGAAATAGATGAGTCCTGTCTAGCGACATTATGTTTGAGTGAAAACAGATTGAAAATTTAATACGGACTTGGACGAAAACGTCCTGCTGGCTGCCGCGCCGTGTCCACTGTCGAATATTGTGTCGGGCGGCGGGAGACCGGGCGCATGCATTTACATATATTAATGTGGCGTCCACATGCATACACAGAACATTCGCCCCCAATGTGTGTGCGCTGCGCATTAACTGTAATTGAGCCATTCGAACACTGCCGCTGGACTCCGCCTTTACTCTCCATTCTGTTGTGTGCTAAAATCTAAAGTCAAAATTCATTACTTCGTCAAACTTAATATTCGTAGATTGGTGTTTACGTACATGCCTTTTTTCCCATAGGGGTAGGCAGAGATTAAGGATCTGCGTTCCCGGGTTTTGCAAAATTTCTTACGCCTTTTCTATGAAATCATTAATAATAATTATATTTTCTAGCTTATCACAAAATATTATTACTAAAATATAGTGGACTGTTTTTCGAGATTTTATAACTTAGGCATTTTCATTTAATTATATTTTTTATGCAGCGAAATATTATCAAATAGAATATAAAATTTGTAAATGGTCGTACCTGCCTAATTACATAAATAATCTGTAAAATACAATGCAATGTGTGCTTTAATGGAAACTAAAGAAAGAGAACGTAGAGATGCATGTATAAAGATCATTTACTTTAGGTTGCTTTTACTGGTAATTTCAATGTTATCCTCCAAATCTCAAGCTTTGAAACTTCATACATTTGCAAATTTAAACACAGTCTCTTTGATTTTGTGCATGTAGAAGCAATTAACCCGGAGAGTTTCGACCTTTTAATCATGAAAAGGCACCTAAGATGCAATCGTCCGGAGGCAAGTTTAACAAGAAGACTTCGTTCATGAAGTATTACCAGATTTTCATTTGAAACAAAGCATTTGTTGTTTTTGGGACGAGAGCAACATTTTGGGAATATTCATCTTCACCCCCTTCTGGAGAAACAAACAGGGGCGTCGGAATTTCGTTATTAGCGTTACTGAGAGGGTAGGTACTGCCGCTCCCGTCGCGCACCTGACTGATTGATAGCACTTCTTTGCACCTCGGGTCGAGCTTGTAATCGAGCCATTAATAAACTTTACTGCCTCCAAGTTTATCCTGCGGACTCGTTATTTGCTTAATGGGCTGGCAAACGGCTCGGCCCTAGACACCTGTGCTAATGTAATAATTATCACCCCCACTGATATATACACATGTCCGCAAAGTCTCTGTCTTAGTACCACATATTTTTTTATTTCGGCAAAGTATATTTTTTTCCAATTTCCATTATTAAAATACTTAACCCCCATAATGCGAAGGGTGTGTCGTTGTACGAATGTACTTGCCGAGTTTGCCATTCATCCCTTACATTTTTAATGTCTTGATCCCTGACATTGTCGGGGTTCGAAATAATTCATGACAGAGGTTGCAGATTGCGCATAATTTGCTGCTTATTAGAATAACAGGTGTTATCCGATGTATCACAAACATATCCTAATTATAATATCCAGGGTCAGAGAGACCGAGCAAAGGGTATGTACGTAATATTCTTTAAAAACATCCTCTTGTGTATATTGTTTGCTGAATTTTCATGTGCAGTTTTGTTCGTTTAACTTCATCTTCAATTTGCATAAAACAATTTCGCGCAATAAATAAAGTGAGGAATTATTTTATACGGTTTCCAAATTATCTGACAGTGGGTCGAGCTAATGTCACTCGACGCTTGACAAAGCGACTGTTGGCACGGAGAGGCTTTGCGCAGCTATGTAAACAGAGGGCAAAAAGGTTGGAACAAAAAAGTAATAAAAGTTTTATTTATATTTCAGTTTATATTGTAAAGAGGACAATAACAACACCGGTGGATGTAAACTTATTATAATTATCCCTTTTCCTGTTATGTATGACATGCAGCCTTGATACTTTTCTTATGAAAAAAAAAATGTATAGTGTTGAAAAAGACTCAATAAATTATTGTTAAAATAACAAAAGCACTTAAAGAGAACAGGGGTTTGATATGCGTTTGCGCATCATTAATTTGATATTGTGTACAGATATGTTATCATATGATTTATTTTCTCAGTACCTACTATATTGGATTTATGTACGTACGAACTGAATATTTTCTATATAATTAGTTAATTATTGTTGACGCTAAAATAAAGTATAGGTCAGAAACGTGAAGAGACTATTTAAAAGTTTAAATGTTCCATAGAAGGATAAATGTTTCATAAATGAGACGGTTCTTTCAGTATGAGTACAGAGCAGCGACGGTACAGCTCGGCCGCTTCCTTCCGCCCGCTTTGATTGAAAGTTGACATTGAGCGGCGCGGGGTGGCGCCAGGCACGGCCCTCGCGCCGCTATTTTTGACCCTGCGATCTATCGCGTTGGCGATCGGCCTTGCAGGAACTTGCCGTTTTAATCGCGTGTATGTACTCACCCCGCCGTTTGCGAACGCGCACAAAACAACTTCCTCAGTTTCGTGTTTCTCCACAAATTACCGTCACGTTTCTGCTCCACTGCCATAATTAAACGAAAGGTAAAATTTTTCGTAACAATTTTTTTGTCCGTCGCATAAATACCCTCATAAGTTTTATTGAATTTTACGGTATGACATTCAATTAAACTATATTTTTACCTCTATCAATACTCATATACGTACGTATGCATATGTAAATGTGCAGTAATTCGTTATATTTGTGGAAATTAAAAAAAAACTCCAATATTTGTCTCCTAATACAATCTTAGCATACCAGAAATGAGGTGAACATTGACATCAAATTATATGAGTGCGAACGAGGTTGACATGGTCGCAGTTGAGTACCACTCGAATTAGGTCAACGACAGAACCGACAAAAGGTGTGGTGTCAGATAAGCGACATATCCCGTCGACCAGCTGCCGTCCGGGCCTCCTGAAACAAAAGCCCAGTGAAATATGTCTCATTTATTTACGTAAGCCACATATTTTTTAGGATACAGCCAGTGTATAGACAATAATCATTACGCACCGTTTGCCCGCCGTTCTGTAATGTGTTTGCATTCTCGACAATTTGATACCGCGCCTGTTTGTATTGTTGCTGTTTTGCTTCCTCGATTAGGGTCGCCTTCGAGCCCCATATTTATTAGAGCGTAGGACTCGCGACACGACTTTCATTTTATACGGATAAAACATACTTCTATGTACAGTGTAACGCACCATGTGTGTACGTAATAATATATTTGCTTTCGCTTTTATTGGATTAGTCGGAACGATGACGCTTTGGGAGCGTTTCATTTTTGCGGTCCTACGGTTTGCTTGCAAGTTCTATTTAAGTTAGAGGTAGATAGTGGGCATTGTAAAATGTACTTGGACAACAATGCAATGCTTAATCAAAATACATTCTCTCTGTTTATCCCCGAACTGGCGTGAAGAAATAATAATAATATCTAGTATTTGCAGTTTTCCGTCCTCGGCTATTAAGGCATATTATATTATCTACAACTCATTGTAATGTAATGGCGTTAAAGTGGAGGCAACTAATTTTACATCGATCTAATTAAATCACTAATATATGGGGCTAAAGTTGTAAATAGTATATGCCGAAATGCAAAATCAAGGTATCTGTGAGCTCGCTATTCATACCAATAATAGTGAAAACAAGCTTTGAGACCCAAAAAAACGTGTACATCTGCCGTGGACGTTCCACAGAGCGAGCGGAAGGACGTGCCACTCAGCGCTCCGACGCCCGCCTGCCTCCTGCTGGACGCTCTGTGACACCTACACTATTTCACCTCACGAATATACCTCCATTTGTAATATTTACCATTGTGTGTAGCGCACACGCGGCTGGCTGTACACACTGAAATGGAATTGCACGAAAATAAACTGTATTCCACATTTTATAGCTCTTTGACAGAATGTTTTTACCACCCATAGTTTTGGATTGAAAGAGGTAACATCATCACCCACATCGAACAGTATTTTGTCATATTTAAAAATATATTTTTCATGGAAGTCTTAAATTTTTTCAAGCTTCCAAGCCAGTCCCGTAATAAATAAAACTCAGCTAAAATAATTAGGTTAATATGCTGACTGGTAGGGAAAATTTTTCAGTGCAATTTATGTTTTTAATATAAAAATGTTTCTAAAAGTCTAGTTCACGTTTTCTTTTTTCCCAAAGTACCTAAATGTGTGTATATAGCGTATAAAGGTGTCCCCCTAACATTAGAATAATTTTTAAATGAATCGAACTGTACAAGTTAAGAAGACGCGGATTTTGTGCATCTTAAACGATGTTTGTACATCTTAAAGTTTCATTAATAATATGTAACATCGATCTTTAAGCCTTTGTCTGAGTTACAATACATGTTAATCACAATAATTATTAAATGTAGTGTTACAATGAGATTGGGTAATTTCAATATTCACTTTTTTTAGTCGACCCATTTGTAATTCCACTGTTGGAATATGGGTCTCCTCTCTTATTGAGAGGGGTAAGGCCGTAGTCTGCCACGCTGGCCAAGTGCGGGTTGGCAGACTTCACACACCTCAGAAAATTTTTTTTTTTTTTTTTTTTTATAAATTCTAAGGTGTGCAGGTTTCCTCACGATGTTTTCCTTCACCGTTAGCAAG
>DWME01000677.1:0-30700 GCA_018244795.1 Parelbella ahira ahira
CCTGTAATCCCCGAAGGGGTAGGCAGAGGAGTGTAATACAGTCCCACGTTTCACCAGTTACGTTTAGGTCCCATGGAATAGGTGGTGAGCCTATTGCCATACATCGGTCATTAATCCAGACTCCAAGTCACTACTAGAAATTCTAAATTAGAAAAATCCAATAGCACTCGACCCGAGATTTGAACCCAGGACCTCCCGATCAGCAGTCGCGCTTGCAACCACTCGACCAACGAGGCAGTCTACGAGGGGTACGAGGGTATACGAGGTATCAGTAGTGTTATTTATAAGCACCGTGAAATATATTACCCATTTACCAAGGGCCTGAATATTGTCTTCTTCGGTCGTCTACTCGTCACCTATTTCGATAAAGTATTCAACGCATAAAACCCGTTCTATGATAGAGTTAGGCGTTTCAGGGATTTACATTAAATGTATGTAGTTACTACATGTTTTGTTTGTTTCTTTGTGTAGCGAGCACATGAGAAAAAAAGGGCCACTTCAAAGAAATTTTGGATAAGCGAAAGCATGATCATCATCAGCTTGTCACTATCTACAGCTACACAGGGGTTTTAAAGGGGATTTGGTCCATAATAGCAGAGCAATGCTTCTTGCACCGCTTTCGATGCTGAACAGATGTTGTTCTGTAGTATAGAGGTAAGTGTCATCGTCTGTAACCAGATAGAGTAGCTATACGTACCCGGTAGAGACAAATAATATCTAAAAATCAAACACAACCGTGTTGCTATGACGGCATACGGGAATCATGTTCATTAATATTCAACATTCTCCTAACGAGTTGTTCAGCCAGCGACTTGTGACCTGCGAGCCACTGGGCTTGACCCCGGAGCGTCTACTACGTACATGACTACCTACATTATGACATTCTTACTTTATTCATAATTGAGGCTTTTCATATCGTAGCGATAAATAGCGGATTCTTTATAACTTGATACCACTGGAAAACCTTATAATTCTTCTTTTAAGCAATAGCGAAAGCTGAAACCGCTGCTGAAAGCGCTTTTTACAAGGCACGGATATTCATCATCATTATTTATCGTAAACTGAAATTGAAATACCATTGTTATTGATTTACTGAATAGCATTTTAAAAGCTGTGTTTTCCACCTTGAAGAGTAACACTTTTTATTGTTGAATAAACTGAAGAGTACATAATTCATATATGCTCTACACTCATATTGGATTATAATCCAAGTTACATTGCCTCCACTGGATGCATGGGAAGCCATTAACTCGACTAACGGAAGGATGTGGGGGAAGCTCTACAATTTTGCATGAATTCTTTGTGACATTCAAGTTTGTAAGCAGATCTGGGTCTATAGAAACGAAAGTAGATTCGTTTAATATTACATATGGGCACGCTATGTGTTCCGATTTCATACGAGTCGGCTACCTTTTATTTTTAAATATGCACGTATGTATATTAAATCATTATGAGTATTTAACACCAAGCCTCCCGTCCGGTCGCTGCTATGATAACTTAGAAAGCAAAATGCAAATGTTGGTTGTTTAATTTCCATAAAGCTATCGAAAGCACAAATCGTTGTTAGATTTATCAAGGGCCAGAGTAATCTGGAAGCTAATTATTTTCCACATAAATGCCACAACTATCTTGTAGTGACAAGAACCATAAAGTAGAGATCTAATCGAAAACAACTGGTATATTTGTACTGCATAGGACATTCAATTAAAATTATAAATAATTCCTTGAAATATTACACAAAATTGTTGTGCAGAGTTTATAAGACCTTTAGTTCCTATGACATTACGTCTAACGACCTTGTGACTAAAATCTTTTTATATTTTCTCCTATAAACATGAGTAACCCAGGCTATTAACTTTGCACTGCTCGCCTAAGGTATATCGGCCGTGCGTACAGGTTTGTGTTCTGCAGTAATCGGAGTTATTAAAATCTATGTTTTCTTTTATTATCATGTATTTCTAGTTGTGTGAGAGTTACAACAAACGTAATAAACTAGGTCACAAAATCAGTTCAAAAAATACTTTTAATAGCAGTTATTTACAAAGCATTTTTTTACAGACCATTCATGAAATAAATGGTTAAAAAACTAAAAATATGTTAGCAAAAGTACAGTGAGCATTATTGCCAGCATTAATTTCATAGGGTTAACACCATTTTATTGTGAAATTACAAGAGCGGTTTATGCAGTCGTTCATCATGAATTACCCTTCACAATATTTTGTTCAGAGTTCAGTCACACCGTAATATGTTTACTGGTTATGTTTAATCGGTTATCTTATTATCAACCGGTAGGTTAAAGCGGTTGATCGACTGATTAGTTAATTATCAAACCAAAACAACAATGGCTCCCTCCATCTAGTAGTAAAAATAACTGTTTTGTAGCTATTTAGGAAGTTACTTAAAACACTTTATAAGTTCTGTGGTTACCAAACCACGGGCTATATTTAATTTGGAAAAATGGTCGTGTGTGATTTGTCCCTGGACATTGTAATTACTACTTTTAGCCATTGTGCCGCCAAATTGAAGAGTTGTATCCCGACAAGAATTGTATCGTAAGGTATAAAATTTAAATTTGCTGTAAGTACATAAGAAATTCCAAGATGTCATTACCTATTGTTAGTTTTAAGCTTCGCAATGATCGATTGAATAGTCGTACAGTCGTAGGTAATGAGGGTCGTATCCTAGGATATAAAAGCTCGTCTACTTGACCACGAACCGGTCAAGCGATGCATTTACGATTAGTGGCCGTTTTCATAATCTTGCAATTAAAAAATATTAAAATGCAGCGCACTCCCCAACTAATTACATCGCTATCTTGAAGCACCTCATAAAATATCAAAGCAATTCGTTTTTAGTACCTCGACTGTGTGCTGATGTTAGTGGAGGTGAAATATTAAAATTATTGCATAGCGATCTTGGTTACAGTACAATATGGTATTTTTTATATGTTATTGTTATTGTTTTATCACGCCAGGTTCTTTGTGGGGTTGGTAGAGAGAAACGTGTGCCAAATATCATTACAGACCCGAAGTGCACTTTTTCACTTTTATAATATTTCGAAATATCGTTACATATTGCTTCTAAAACTTTGATATAACGATAGTACCTTCCAAAACACAAAACTCCGAGTTTCTCTACTGTTCATTACGTCTTTCCAATGTTATGGTATCTCAAAGCAAAATGTCTGTCTCTTCCAAAAATTAAATTTTTAGTTCCTACGTAACTTGACTGCCTTGTTGGTCGAGTGGTTGCAAGTGTGAGTGCCGATCTGGAAATCCTGGGATCAAATCCCGGGTCGGGTACTGTTGGATTTTTCTAATTTGGAATTTCTAGTACTGACTCCGAATCTGGATTTGTGCCCAGTGTATGGCAATAGGCTCACCCCCTATTCCATGAGACTTAAATGTAACTGGTGAAATGTGAGACTGTACTATTCTCCTCCGCCTACCCCTTCGGAGATTACAGGCGTGATCTTCCAGTTCGATGTTACGTAACTTGCATAAAACTACCACTTAATCTTTGGGGTTAATCTCTAAATTCTAGTGTGTAGCCGACAGTGGTTAAGGGCACTTCTTTCTACATACCATATTTCGCAATAAAAAATAAAAACAAATTGATCCAAAAGTTCAAAACAAGTATAGAAATCTAGAGTTTACAGATAATATAAAAACCATGACGATGTTAAAAAATATCTCTACCTAAATCATTTTGAACTGATGGGCTTATAAAAAGAAATTAAGAGAACCACACAACAAATCGCCATCTTCATTCAGGCGATTGACGTCAATATTAAAAGCCTGAATGGAACACAAAGAGCGTGCGCAAATATTATAAGAACTCTGCTCTAAAAAAAAAACAAAATATGCGAGAAGAACATAATGTTTGAACAATAAGGAAGGAATCGGTAAGCGCGTACATCAAGCGCTCAACAAAAGCTATAAGGGTGCATACACACGGAATATTTTCAAACGTACTTGGTCTTGAAATCCAACGGCTGTTTATTTTGTGCAATGTTGTCGTAGTTTCACATTTAACTGAGCCATAAAAATATAAGATTTATATGCTCTATATGTCACATAGTAGCGATATTCTTATTTGCAAGTATGAATTTTTATGCCTATATGTGTTAATTTTTGCAAAACCAGTTTCGAATGCTACGATCATATTAATACATTCATATAGAGCTCTATTTTTTTCAAATACTTAGTTTAAATCCATAAAACACATATGCTATTTGTATATACGTATGTATTTTAATGAATTTTTAACACTGAGATCTACTAGCCACGTCAAAGCGCTCTACAAGCATCGTCAATGTTCATAACGATATCGATATAAAAAGTAGCCTATGTACGATTACCCTATATCGACGCCTGTATACGGTAGCGGGACGAGATAGCATCGTCATGTCTCGCTTGCAGCCATCTTGTTTTATACCTTTTTATTTTACTTATTTTGGTGGTAGAGCCAGGAACGCGAAGTCAGTGTCGTTAAATTGCGGATTAAAGTGAACATTCGCGTTGTAAATTGATACAATCGTGACATAATTGTGTTTTTGTAGTCTCGCTGCACATCAGCGATCGATCAACGCGCGAAATTGAAGCGTTTTTAGTTCAGCGCGCCGACTTGACAGGCGTTGAGGTTGTATTGTATATTAGTACTGTTATACAATTTTTTTTGCTCTCTCATAATATAATTTAATTTTAATACACTATAAACTATGTTACAAAATAGGCAATGAATTAAGATTGCTTAACATCAATTGTTAAAAAAATTAATAGAGTCATCAAATTATTGCGTTTTACGACTAATTAAACATTTGTGTTAAGTATGAACAAGTTTATAGTTACAAACTGTACAGTTATGTTTGTTTACTTTCTATCATTCAAAGTTTAATACGTTCATAAAATAAGTTGGACTCGCATGGCGTCATGTCAACTATGGTGAAAGCGAAAGTCTCATCTAGTAAGTTTCCCAGAGTTTTTCTACAAACTGCGCCTATTCATATTGTATGTGCGCTTGGTTATTACATCCTTTTGTTGTTTAGTGACAAATACATTAGTGGAGTAGTTTTTTATCATTGAAATGCAATTCATCGAAATTCTCAGTACGTTCGCATAGTAGTGCGTTGAAGTCTTTTCTATCCAGAAACCAGTTAGTCGAATTTGTGAGCTAAATTTTGTTGTCGCAAAGTATATGTCGATATACAATACTTTATTTTATAAATCAAAGAAATAATTGGCTCTTTACCACTTTATTTCATGCATTTACAATTTATGTAATTAAGTTACGATATGCATCTCAACCATGGTGATTAAGTAATACTGTTTATTTATGGAGTTCATTTATTATGAAATTATTTTTATATAGAACGTAACTAAAAAATTGTTTTACTTTCCAAGACATCGAAATAATGTAACATCTGCTCGAATAAATATTTTTTCCACCAGATTCCTTTTACATCTACCGCGGAATATCGATGTTATCGATGTGACTGGATTGCGGGTAATAAAGAAGTCTATATACAATATCGTAAGTTCCAATGCGAATAAATTTATTCTTTCTTTGTCAAGAATGGAGTTAGTTTAAGCGGCTTACAGAATATGTCATTTTTGGCCGCGACACATTTTACACATTAACCTAACCTAACTTCTAAAAAATTCCATTTTAAGAATAATATGATACAAATTGAAATCTATTAACTATATTTTTTATATTTTTATTTTATTTGTAACTTTTGATTATATTTGTAACTTTCAAGGCAAGTATATTTGACTCGTAACAATTCTGCTTGAAACCATAAGAAAGAGGTATTCAATAATGTGCTATAACAATTTAAAAATGTTTATTATATTTTCTACAATCATAAAGTTACACTTGTAGTCACGGAAATACTTTACCGAGTTCGTGGCTCATGCAGGCACCCGCACTGAAACCGCAAGCGCATTGTGAAATTCCTCGTAACATCACTATAGGAAATAGCGGGTTGGAAGCCGTTGGAACAATGATTTAACAGCTCTATAATAAGCTTGACTTTACGTTTTCGTATGCATATGTAGAGTTTATAATAGATAAACCATTTAACGATGTAACTTGTTATCATATTAGTTACACAGATACATAGATGTATGACTCATTACTTAAAATTTCACTAGAAATACGTTAGATACAGGTAAATTTGTTCACTAAGAAATACGAAAAGAATAAGAATAAGACGTAACACATAAATAAGAAACTGTAATGATACAATTATTTAAAAAAGACCAACGATAGCTAAATATTTTGTTGCCGGAAAAAAATTACAACATTTTGTTCAATCATGTTTCATGAAAGGTTGTTGTGTCCTGGGTAACCAACTAAGGTAATTACTCTACTAGATTTTTGTGCATGTGTATAAAATAATTAGCAACAAAATGAAAAGATACATAAGTCAATGTAATGTACTCACTCATTACAGTACGTCACCATTGTCTGCGACACCGTGACCAGCGTGGTGGTGGTGGTGGTCAGCGTGTCACCGATGCATTTTTTCCTAGAATATTCATCCAACACACGATCTTCTTTCAAAGGCTGTAGCACTTCTTTCACTCTGTTCGGCCCACTCTTCACCGTCGATCTTTGGAATTTCAAGTTAGCGGTACTCTTCCCATCCGTTGAGATCTCGGTTTCTTCTGTCACCAATGCTCCCTTCTTTGTCTTGCAAACGGTTTTAGATGTTTTCCCGTAGACGTTACCGTTTTTATGTATCTGTTCGTTCGAATCTATTAGTTGACTGTTAGCTTCTAGAGGTAGACCGTTACTGAGCATGCTTTTAATATTATCACTACTGAGATTTGAACCGAATAGTTCATTTAAATCTTCGTAACTCTGTATTGGTTGTCTTCTTTGGTCTTTTTGCCACGTTGCGTCAAAACCGTATATAGGTTCTGCTTCGACACCGAACCATTCTTTGCTGTTATTGGGCTTTTCATCCGGTGCCGGTTCTATTTGATTGAAATTACTTGTGTCTTCGAAAAAATCATCTGTTAGCTCTGTTATTTGTGCGCCCGGTCGTTTAGTGTCGTTGTCGAAGTTAAGGAAGCTAGTGTTAATGTTATTTGGTTTCTTTTTTCCATATAATTGTCGATAGTATTTCTCTTGGTCGCCGTACATCCAGCACACTTTCCACCACTGCTTGCACATCAATATATTTGCCGAGTTCGACGACTTCATGTGCCTAGTTGCTGTCGTAGACATTTTCGTTTTTGCTATTTTCTGTTACTTGTATATTTTTGATACGACTTGCCCCACCGCTAACCTGGTAATGATTGGTCTATTAGCTTAAAAATTATTCATCTTGCTGTTGCTTTATTTTCAAGTAAACATAGATCAACTTGACATCTCATTGGCTGTTTCACGACGTCGAGCAAAGTTTTTATGTTTGGAATGAAATGTGGTTAATGATTTCGGGTTTTAAGTAAATTGCCAATATTGGTCAATAGTCTAGCTGTGATCAAGTCACACTGGTACAAGTCAGCAAGAATGTGGTGGTATATGCCTCGGTATGGTAGAAGTGACGGATTCACGCCTGTTTAATTGTCTTTTTCACCTGCGTGTGGCGTGCGGTCAGCCATCGAGCGTGTCGCTTACAAACCATTGTATGATAATTATTATAATTACTCATGTAATAAGGCCAGAGTAAGAACGAAGAAATGTACAAATACCCTATGTTAACATGGGAATTTAGGATTTCATGTTGTTTATATCTTATTATTAGTAAGATTTTTTTAACAGAAATACGAGAAAAAGTAACATAAACATTTTAAGGGATATTTGAGATTTCAAAAAAAGAACTATATTATATTGAACTCATAATTGAAATTTTAAATACTTAAAATGGAAGTCATAATCGTCTCTTGCACGATAGTTATTTGAAATGTCTGCCGTGAGTTATGTGCGGTTATCGGAAATTCACATAGAAACTATGGCATGCTTCGAGCAGGAAGCACTACGCATTTATTTCAGGCATTTCCCTCAATAGCCCTTTGTATATCTGCTCACAATGTTCTTCATCTGTTACGAAATTGTCAGGCTGTAATGATTGTTATTTCTCACACCTTAAGGGTGGTTGTGGCTTGAATGATTTTGCAGTGTTGGCAAGCTGTGTTGCCGACTGTTACACTATTATTATGGTGAACTTCGACGTTGCGGTCGTTATTCTTCTTTATTTTTCAACCGCTACGTGATTTAATAGTTAATTGTGTTTTAGAAAACTGCTCAGATTCTACAGTGAGATATCAGTCGACGACAAGCAATTTGATTGCAACAATTAAGCCAAAACAAGTCTTTCGGAACACTACTTTTAAAAAAGGTAACAAGGATGATATTGTGGAAGCAACATGGTTGTACATTTATTTGCTGATTAGCGTTTATATGTATTTACTATCGGCTTATGTTTTACTATTGAGTTATCAGGGGTTTAGGGACAGGCACAGTTACGCACTTGTGCCTGTGGTCTGAATAAAATATCAGTTCTTTTTAGCCTTTTAAGAGACTGTGGGCGGAATTATCTCTTTGACCACAACCGGTCGAATGAAATATTTAGACAGCCGATTTAAAAAAATTAATAATCATTTTATAAATAACAAAATTAGGTCCAACCACATTAATATTAACATTAAGGATTTCTACACTAATTTAATATATAGAAATATTTGGCAAGTTTTTAAGGTCATAGAAGGGAATCAGAACAAAACATATCCAGTACAGACGGATTTGTAAAGGCTAAATTCAATCGCTTATTTCCACTTGCTTATTTATCCATTCCTTTGTCTCGAACGCGGACAAAAGACAAATAATGCGTCGCTGTGCTTAGTAGTAAATTTTATCGATATCGAATCGCGACTTTACCTACAATTATCGATGTTATCGGCGGTCGCAGCACTAGTGTCTAATGATTTATTGCCTGTATTACGAACGCTAGGCTACCTAGGTAATCTAGAGCCTAGAGGCTTTCTAATAATAGCCCGAAACAAAACCGTAGTGGAGCTATAGGGGAGAGTAGATTGAACAATTTGTCAAAGTCAGTAACTGGACGAAAGTACTTGTTGTTCAGTGAGATCTTTGTTTTTTTTATAACGGTTGCACACATACGAGTATGATGCATATGATACACATATTCGGAGGTATTTATTTATAATAGCCATTGCACTTCTAATAGAACTATAAACATATTATAGACATGTAGACAGGTTAGAGATATTTCGGATACGGTGATGTGTGTCTGCCCCGTAAATGACCTAGCGTGACACTATAATAATAATGAGCTAATCATGTCCTTGTTACTTTTGTTAGTCGTAATGTTATTTACCACCTATGCATTACTATGCAATAGGTGGTAAATTTCACAGTTACATGTACACATATCCCATCGGATATAAATGTAACTGTGAAAGATAGAAGTGTACTACACTCCTCTGCCTAGCCCTTCAGCCATGATGTTACGTTTCTTTTACACCTAAGTTAATGTGTGTACCACATCATAACACATGACACATTTTTAATACTTATTATAGATAGATTAACGAAAAAAAACAATAGATTATATTGCATTGGATAGTTTCAAATAGTTATTCAAATATGTTCTGCGACATTGACATTTTGGAATTGCGACTGTTACACACTAATATGTAGTGTCAAGGTCTTCAAGACGTCTATTTTTATAAGTAACTGAACACGTATTAAATGTATAGTTTTATGAATGTTTAACAGTTAACATTCCGTTACGGCGTTTATAAATCGTTTTATAACCTCACTCCTCTGGTGTATGAAACAACTGATCATTATTTCACGCTTGCATTTATGGTATTTACGACCTTAATAGTAGTTCAATAAGGAATGTTTTTCAGTGATGATATTATACTTTTGTACAATGTTGTATATCACTTTGTGTATCTGTGGTTTTGATAAATTTAAACCGTGGATACAACTGTTTCGCGTTGGCGTAGCGAGAATGTAAGAGACAGAATGCTTTGGTAGTTCGGTGGCAAAAATTTTAATATGACCTTTTGAATTTTCCGTTTCCAAGAATTCGCTAATTGCTAAAATTTCGTTGTCTTAATGGCATTTTGAATAAAATTACTGTCAATTTTGAGACATGATTGGAGGCAGGGGCGAACCGAAGTCTCGATTATAGAGTACGACATGCCGAAGGCTTTATGTAAGGGCGTCAATAATCATCAAAATGACAGTGACATTTAATCATGTTAATGTAGAGTTCAGTAATTTTATTGTCGTTAATGCGCTGCATTAAGTTGGTAAAAATATTGGTGTGACTAGTAAAAAATACACTTTCCATACAGATTATTATTATGTCACAATATCAGATTCCTTACGTCGTAGGTAGAGAGCAACGAGTCTCGGTTTTTCTACATTCAACAGTCTCTTTATACACGCGCGACGGTTTCGGAGTCTTCTTATTCCCTCCTTAGATAATCTTACCTATCTGCTTATCTCGTAAGTGACCTGGATAACAATTATTATTGTTCAAATATGGACAGTAAAACCACATCGTAAAATATAAACTGTTTATATTTCTAATATAGTAAAATTCGCCAATCGAGGCGAAAATGTTATGAATTCAACATATCGATCAACAAAATGCTACTGTCGGAATAGTTTTATTTACTGTTAGTTTGTTTAACATTGGCTTGATTGCCCCAAGCGCGGTGGTTCCTAATCCCTATCCGTTTGCACACCAAGTGTGAGTCCTATTCAATGGGCGCTACAATTATTGGGCACATTTCAAGTAGACACCGTAGACACCAAAGATTGACAGACAATAGGGATCGGTATAATGAAGTAAAATGTTATGCAACCCATTTCTTTGAATAACAATCTTATAAAGCGATCGAAGTTAGAAAAGCGTACTGATGACCGATTTCACTTAGTCCGTATGTGACTCTATATAACGTAACTGGTGTATGCAACGTATGGTTACGAGATGATAATAACAAAAGCAAAGGAAATAAAATAATACTAATAATATTCTCCTGTAAACAAAATGTAGGTATATGAAAGTTGTACATATGTATGTGCCCTTTTGTTACTTTACTGTTAAACGTTTCGTATTCGTATTTCGTATCTATTATTGAATTATACATGGTTCCATCAACAGAATTTTTATCATGATAATTTGAACAGCATCAGACTTATCGTATCTCGTATCTCCTCTCGAGAACACACACTGAACGAGATGGTGATTATCTCTTTAGATTCAGTTTCTGATACTTTGTGTAGTTCAATGCACATCTTTCTAGTTTAACTTTGGTGTATTTTAAATATATTATTTGCTGCATGTTTCTCTGTTGTCTGTAAATATAAAACTTGATATGATGAATCTGTAAAGATTTTACGAGTTAATTTAAAAATATGTGTAAATAACGATTTTTATAGACATTTGTAAATGGAATCTTGTATATCAAAATTCTGGCTTGTATACAAGGTTTACTTATTTTCGTGATTTAATTATCTAGAGAAGAAGCAGCTGTTGCCAGCGTAAAAATTATACTATTTTCTAACTTTATTTCCTCCAGTTTTGAGACGTATAGTGAGGATGATCTTCAATTAATGCAAGAGAGATATTTAGCTATATATGTGTTACTTTGATTTCAAATTAAAACATGAAATCACGTAGGTCTCTAACATTAATTATCCTATGTCTTACCAGTATTATGTAGATATTAGTACAAACACAATAAA
The DNA here is from genome assembly GCA_018244795.1 of Parelbella ahira ahira. NCBI lineage: Eukaryota > Metazoa > Arthropoda > Insecta > Lepidoptera > Hesperiidae > Parelbella > Parelbella ahira. The sequence continues at coordinate 11,740 of DWME01000677.1, forward strand.
TGTAGAATCATAACTTCTAAAGCATGTCCAGATGCAAAAAGCCATTCCCTTTCCAGCGGAGTAAGACAAGCGCTAACAAAATTAGCCACATTTAACGACAATTCCTGCCATCTAATTTTTATAGCGCGCCAATGGATGAATAATTCAAGATTTTCTAGTCTCGAATAAATACCAACGTGGCAGCACGTACCGCGCCGCATACAAAGTGGCTGGGCCATGTTGGGCTAGCGTGTGCGCCTGGTGCGTGTTGGGTACATCACAGGAGCGGTTTGTATGAAAATCAGTACAACGCCACCCTGGGTGGTTTGGACTGGTACTAATGCTAATAGAAAATTTATGTTCTTTAAACGCTTAAATTAATTTCGTTTAAACGTTTCATATATATTCGAACTCTCCCACCTAGGCGTTTCTGTGGTGGTATTAAAGTTAGAATTTTGTTATTAAGCAAATTGTGTTTTGTGTTTGAAGCTGAGTAGGTGGACAGGGAGAGGAGAAAAGGGGTGGGAGGCGAAGCGGCTAAGATAAAAGTCCAATTAAAATTTTAATTGCTGGAACGCATCTATAACCACGATATACTTAGATAAGAATGTTTGTGACCATTAGCATTATTTATCTATCACACCCGTATTTTCTCTACATTTATCTATATAATTGCAGGTGGCTCTGCTTGCTTAATCGAGTCAATTTAGCTGGTCGGTGCCACGACCGAAATTATTCGTAAAACCGTTATGAAAAAAGCAGCCGGTCCGAGCCACCGCCAACTCATAACCAGCTTTTGCCACATTTCTCTTTACAACATCATAAAGAAATAAAACGTACTGTTGCAGAGCACTTTAAATATAAATATCTTTAATAAGTTTTTGTGTTTAAAAACAAAAATATTGTCATCAAAATTTTCTAGAAATCCCTATTCATGTAAATTCTAAATGATATTACACATTCGGCGTTTTTGCAGCGCATACTTTTATAACAAATGTTTTTAGAATGTTTATATATTATATGTAATAAAACTTTTCAGTTCTTAACACATGAGTGAGCTTAAAGCAAAAGTGATCTTAACATACGAACGTTTTCATATTTTCTGTACTCTATAGGATTTCCTAAGATGTTTAAACGCGCGTTAGAAAAGCCCGCGTTGCAAACGCCGAATGTGTACTAGCTGGTAGGTTGTGGCTTCCACTAAGATCAATCTCTATAATTCAAAGATTCATAATTCGAACGCCGAGTCACGTGGGGCGCGTCTTGTTGCCCATTAAAAATCAATTATCGAGAAAAAATAAAGGTTTCAAAGTAGTGGTTGCAGGTGGCTGTGGGCGGTTACGGTTCGTCGGGAGTGTAGACAGCGAATACGTTGCCAGCGGGAGTGTGATAGTGGCATTGTGTTGTGTTTCGATATTCGAATTTCGAACGGTTTGTTCTCTGCTATCGGTTTGAATTTTCAATTATGTTCGATTCATTGAATTCTCGGAGCGACAATAGATTGCATTTTAATAAAAAGTAGTTTTTATGAATGCTACTATCTCAGTTTCAGTACTATTTTGTAATTTATTTTCTTATTTATTCTTATTTTTGTAACGGTATAGAAAAATATTGTCATATAATAGTACATGTTTTCTAAAACATGTTGATGATTGGAATCGCTTTTACGTTCAATAACTCTCCCACAATTTCGTTTTGGCTAACAACTTTGCGTTATGTGATAACTATGTAAATAAAAGCTTAATTTACTCGAGGTTATCCTCCAAAGGTCCTTAGTAACATAACACCCGATAAGAATGCGTTCTTAACTGGAAATGTATGCAAACCGTATGTTAAAGGTACTAATGTAGAGTAATATTGCGACAGTATTTACTGCTAATGCGTACAGAAATGAAATCCGAAATGAGCTTTTAATAACTCGTAACCATAATATGCCTATTAAAGGTTTCGTGTGTCAATTTGATTGTATATCTATAATAATATACGTCCATATATACATGAACAAATTATGTACAAGGTGACCTTGTGTGTGTTTTTTCGGAATGGCCTTTGGATCATAGTTAAAAAGTGATTTCAGAAGTAGTCCATAGAAGTCAGTAGTATAAAACTAGTTGTAGTTGGGGATGTAAAAGAAGTTCTTCTTTACGAGCTTCACGCATCGCAGCAAAGTGACAATAGATACCCGCTAAAAGACGGCAGTTTCGCAAGGATGGAGATATGTATTTAGCACTCCGTGTTCTCTGTCTACTCCGTAAGGGACCTGGCGTAAAGATATGTACATATTTATGTATATTATTAATGTAAATTTTGAAAAAGTTGTCTTTTGAAATGAATCCGAACGTTTCGTTCTGTCAGAATTTGTGATCTAATAAATATGAACTTTAACACTATATATTAAGATCGATTATGATTTGGCCACTAAACAATGTGGTTAATAGTGCCCCGAGGTTAGGTTCTGAAATGACCAGCTTGCGGTCCACGAGACAGGCTACCGGACAAAAAACGTAAAATTATAATACATAATTTTAAAAAGTGTAGCGCAACACGCACCTTCGTAAGAATGTAGAGCTATGACGATGTGTATAACTAGTATTTTATCATTAGGGTTCCTTCCAGTAAAGTGTATGAACTGAAAGTCTCATAAAAAGATGTGATGTGTTAAACATAATGATTGTGCAAAAATGAGAAAGGGCGTGCTCCGATGGTCCGACATGCAGTAAGAATGGCGGTTCAGAGCATGGTCAAATACACATCAAATGCGAATGTCGCCAAGTGGCAAAAGAGACCAAGATTCAGGTAGCTTGCCTATAGGTCAGATACTAGCTAAAAGGGCTGTTAATCCTGATACTGATATGTGTAAGTGGGAGTATAAAAAGTAGTATGAAGTGATGGATGTAGAAGAAGCACGTCACGTCTCAAAAGTTAGAGATATTTTGCACTTGATAAACTCTGTTTACCACGAAAGAGGCTTCACGTGGCGATATAATAATAATAAATTCATATATCGAATCATTAACAATCAATGTGTGACATAGGTTACAGTGTTTGTAAGCATACAATTTTACTGAATCCTAATTGCAATTAACACGAGTTGTTTTTGAACTCTATCATTAGAGTTAGTTAAGTTTTAATACAACAATAAGTTTGGGACTATTGTTCAACCTGTGACTTTTTTGTTAGAGTGATGCGCGCGCATCTTAAAATTTCACTCTCATCATTTTTTCATAACGCGCCTATAGAAGTAAAACTTCAATATATGAAATGAAAATATCAAATTCCAAATTTAAATTTAAATCATTTATATAAACAAAAATTAGTCAAACATTATATTTTCATTTAAAATTAAAATCATTATGAAACTAATTTAAATAAATTATATCTAAATGAATGCAGAGTTGCCAGACGACTTTCCGTTGCTAATCATGAAGCTAGCCGACTGGTGCGCTGTCGGGTGCAGTTCAGGTAATCTAATTACACGCGTGTTGCCACATTTAATATCTCTATCTTAGTAATACCACATTTTTACTTTGAAGCGTAGCGTTCATTTTGTGGATATATGGATTGAAAAAAATATTTTTTGAATTTTTTTTTGTAATTTTTTTCCTATACAAAAACTTGCCATGTTCGTAATTAAATTTTAATTGTCACTTCTAATCAATTCTGGAGTAACGTGTTGCAGTTTGCCCCAGCCGTTTTCGGCAAGGGTACTCAAAAGAGTTGCATTCATTGGTCCAAATTACCTTTATATCACAATTGTTATTCGACACGGGTTATACCTTTCATTATGAAAACGAAATTAACTTATTACACTTACCAAGCGTAAAGTCGCAGTCGCTACGCCCATAAAAGGAAATTATGAAGATGAACTAAAGCATCGTAAGGTAATTTGCACGTTTCTTGCTAAATATTCTTCATAAGATTAACGAATAATATTAAAATTTTAAAACGTATTAGTCTTTGGAATTTTGAAAATTTGCCGGAATGTAACCACGTCCGTCATCAGTTATGCTCTATGATCCAAATAGTCACTGATGATATGGTGATACGTATTTGGTGTTGAATTACTTTTAAGGGTAAATATATTTATTTATATCCAACGCGCAGTTTGTGGCAATATAAGATTATCTTTGCAAATGCTGTCCCATTGACATAATTCTTGACCAGTCCTTTCTAAGGAGCAATCACATATCTTTTGCCTAATAGAGATAAGTATGTTGCCAACTTGCCTCATCACGAAAGAGAAACGGTAAGCGATGTAGGATTTTCTCGATTTTTATCTCGTTTTCTAATTGTACCTAAGTTTTGGATTTTTACATTTAAATAATGATACATTTATCATCATCAACCATTTTATCGTTCCATTGGTGAACACGAGTCTCCTTGTTTGAATCCAGGGTCGAAAATTAAATACCAGGACCCGCGGATAGTAGGTCGAATTTAAAATCAGTATTGCAGTTGCAAAATAATATGCAGACATAGTATAATACATTCATCCATCAGTCAGCTTTTAGGGGTACACTCCTATATGTAAACCTCCCCTAATATGTGCCACTTGACGGTCCTGGGCACTTCGAATCCAGTTGTGACCCGCTGTCTTTTTTAGTCCATTAAACATATTATTATCAATCCGCCAAAATATTTTTAGTTTTGATTACGCTACTCGCCGACAGTGAAACAACTTGCAATAACTTTGATTATAAATGTTGAAAGATTTTAAATAGTGAATGTGGATCGACCAGCTTTCAGTTCAGCGACGCACGTTCAGACATATAGTTATAATTTAATAATACTTGATCTATGTCGCAGGGAATTTTCTGGGTTACACTTGGATATCATTTACGATCGATTTACGTTTAACGATTTACTGAGAGAGCGCCGAGAGTTTCGTTTTCCTACGGCTTATTCTCTCGGTGTACCGCACCTATCTGGTACATAGAGCTGATGAAAGCAATAACTTACATGGACCATTTGCATATTTATTGTACGTACACGCCAACTAAATAAACGTACAGTTTGAAACATGTATGTTTTATAGTACACATTCGTATTTAGAGATAATGTAGATTACAATATTTTAGAATTAATCAATTTAAAATATAATTATGTAGCTATATCAAAGTTTGTAACAACACATATCCAATGAAGTTATCTATGTAATAATCGTTTAACATGATAATAATCTAATCAATTTCGGAAAATCATCAAACTACATTATTTTATAATTATTATTATATCGTCACGCCAGGTTCCTTACAATGCGGGCACAGTGCAGGGTAGTATTTAAACTGCTATACGATCATTGCGGTTAAACAAAACAGTATATACTATATAGTTAACAAATTTATTTAAGGAACACAGTAGGTACATTTACCCGTCCTCGTGTTGACAGTGTTTGCGCTGAATAACTTACTGACGCCCGTGAAGCGCGCGTCCATGGACGATTTGAAATTTATATCTTTCCTTGAAGTCTATGATCGGTATGATAACATCAGCACTTTGCAAATCTAATCTTGCACAATCTACTATACGCTATGGCAATATCAACATTATTTGAAGGTGATAAGACTTATTCGGGCTTGTATAAGTTATTACATCTTGCGATGGAGCATACGAGTATATGCAATGTGTATGTCCAGTTTTCTATCGTGTATGCTGTTTGGGCATCCCTGTGTGTAGGTGCCAATAGAAAATTTTACAAGTCTTTATCATGTTACAACATGATTCTCTAGTGCTCCAGTCTCCAGTGCTGATATATGGGTGTTTTTGTTTGTGACAAATCTTATATTAGTGAATCAGACGAAGGCCTCTAGGGAGAAAAGTTCAGTAGGGACAAGCAGTATTTAGCCGAAAATGGAAAATTGATTACTGAGTTTTTATTGGATTTCCTACCAGGTAGCCATAAATCCGATGGCAATGTTTTATTAAATCCCCTCGGGAACTCCACTCAAAACAGCGGATGGAATATGATTTATATTCTCTATAAATCAAGTTCGCTGCGTGCCTTATTGGGAACCAATGCCCTTATACGATTTCTATTTGTAAGCGCCTTTTTTTGTCTGAAATCGACAAGCATATAATGTCATCTTTGAGCGCGCTGGTTCATAGCGGGCGTATTTATACTATACGGGTGATTAAATTTTACAATTTTAGATTGAAACAAAAAAAGAACAAAGTATATATAAAATTGTCATACCTCCAGAGTCCAGATATCACACAAGTAAGACGCTATATATATTTCATTCTTTCTTGTACACCTTGATTGATACATGTACATACATGGAAATATGTTTAAATAGATGCTCAATAATATTCTTCTTGGAAAAACTATTCGTCAGGTGCGACTATCCGAAATCATTTAGGTATCTTATCTAGGACTTTTGATTTCCCGAGAGACTCTTATAAACCGGTCAGTTAATTTACTCTACCGCAAATTATATAAAGTTTTATATATTAACATTTATTTTCTTACCTAAACAAAGATATAATTTATTGCCATACAATTCTTTATGCCATTAAAACGGGAATTAAAACATATTAACGAGAATGACGACACCCGATGGTCTACATTGTCCATGTAGTTCAAAGAAAAGTTTAGTAATCATGCAGAGACAGAATAATGCTTATTTTATGGAATATTGCCTACACAGCAATTGTGTGGTTCAAGAGTAACGATTTGAGTAAATAATATGATCGCACTGGATGGTAATGTTGAACTGACTGGATTTATATAACAGTTACTTTATATTTTACGCACCAGTGGATGGTGTTTATTAACATAAAGACAAACCCCATGGAAATTTATGTGAATAAAATACCATCCGATTTGCAAACCGTACTTGAGCGAACTAATAAAATCATTTTGCACTAAGCTTTTATGGCCCTTTTATGTGACAGTTGAAAACCTTTTAACTTGCTACCCCCGCGCCGGCAGGAATTGCGTTAATTATGTCTATTACAAGGAAAATTCATTCAGGTCATATGTGTTATACCGAAACACGATAGAGTTAAATTCAGCACTCGTAACATTTATATGTATTAGAATTATTGCTACTCACTCTTTTCATAGAAACGGGTCGGTATCGGATATTTCTGAATTCCCGATTAGTCAGTATCTGACCTATTTGGTTAGTATAGGTGAGCTTTAGTCTTCTGTTGCCACTCAAAACTTATCAATGTTCGAAATACATTGTCATTCGTTCATCAGCCATTACATGTATAGCGCCCTTTCTCATTTTAACACTAATACTCCAAAATTAATATCAAATACTACTAATAAATAATGTTATTAAGGCCCAACATTAATAAATATCGCTAGCAAACATAACTCGCAGCTCATTGAGGTTATTACAGTATAGATATAACCAGTAATATGAGTGGTAAAAAGCCGGCAAACCACACAATGGAGGCAGCTTTCCTAACATTTTCACTGGAACAATCCGCGGCGCTTTGATGCTAATTAAACACTATCTGCGCACGCCATCTGGCGACGGTGACGCGCAACTTTTATATCAGATTATTAACCTACTAACATGGTGATGCTGGTTTGTATGGTCGTATCTCTAGAGTTCGTGAACCGCGTGTAAAATGTATATCTATAGATCCCAAATATGGTCTGTATGGGAGTACTTGTAAAGTTCGTGACCCTTTTGTAAATTATACATCTGTAGATAGATATATATGTGTTACCATGAATAAACAAGAAATTTCAAGACAATAAGATCCAATAGAATCCACAAATCGAATACAGGAATTCAGTTTTATTAAAAATAGTTACTTTTATAGGAGAAACGTTTCAAACCTCATTTATATCGTAACAGTTAATTATTGTTATAAATTCTATGTAAAATGTTTTGACTATTTCAAAACTTAATATGCTTTAAACGCAGCGATTAAATATAATTTTCGCTCGCAAAATTTACATAGAAGGCTCTTTTCACCGACATTTATTCCATATTTACAAGATTATGTATGTTATTAGCAATAAACGGTTATAGATGATGACATTGTGTATGTGATGTAGAGAGGACTCTGTAATTCAAGACTAGTCTGAATGTCAACAAATAGCACGTACATACATACACATGTATTTGCTTTCTACCACTGTTCTACACTGCCAAAAGCTAACGATGTCGCTTATCTCGTGCCACAATTAAAATTTTTCACTTCGAACGTACGGTCCGCAATGAAGTGTTGAAATAAAAACATGCACTTGATAGTGAATATTATATTTTTTCTCTCGCTCACTCATCAAGATTTATGAGAACCAAACGCTTGTTCCATCGTATAAGGATCATTGACGACCAGTTCTTCTGTAGGCTCCCAGATGTTACCTTTAATTATTCCATTAACAGATCTAGAAATAATATATCGTATCTCGTTTCTGATTGCCTTTTATGTGGACGGTAGTACCATTTATCATGAATAAGAGTCTTGTTTCATTGGGCGCTATTAACCATAAAATAGATGATATCATTACACATTTATATGAGTCAAGCGATGTTAAATTAAATTAAATTACAGTAGGTCAATTTATCTTATCCTTCAAATGTTTCCTTTTCTTTTTTTCTATATAAATAAAACAAATAGAAGACAGCACTTCAATAAAACAGTTAATGGTACTACAATTTTCCTGTGTCCCTTTTGGGGTAAGCAGAGAGCACCGGGTGCCAAATATTTCAAATACTTTCAAATCTGACAAGCTTCTCGTGCATTCATTACTTCTTTAACAGAAGTTGTTAATTATAAAAGCATTTCGTAGAATAAAATTTATGTGTATGACTATAAATTCTTATTAGGAATTGTTTTAGACAACAAAGATAATTTACGGTCCAAAACTTCCCACGTCAAGTTGTGAAGGCTTAATATTATTAACGTGGTCAAGCTTCTCATTGACGTATGATTCAATTTTTAAAGAGCTTAAAATATGTAATTTTAAAATGTGTATACCACAACGTGTCATGAAACAAATATTTTTATATTTTACAAATGTGTCATAACTATTTTAATACACAAGATTTATACTAAAGAAATATTTGGGTTGACTTATACATACATATACTTTTACTGTACCGTCATTCCACGTCTTTTAAGAGATGCGCAGAAAGCGCTAAGCAGTAAAAATATCTATCCTCACAAACCTGACATGATTATGTTGCATTCATCACTCTCTTTGTACACGTACGTCAGTTTCCGAGATTTCTGATTAACCTGTCAAAAATCGTACCCTATTTTATTATCGCAAATTGTATCAATTTTATCTAGATCTTGTACGGGGTAAGCAGACAGAACCGAATACGAAATATCTTTATGCTTACAGACTTTCCGTGCATTTTTCCCATTGATCTTATATAATATTTTTAGATCTCTCATCGCTCGCGGTTGGACAGAAGGTAGAAAGATAATTTTTAACGACGCAACTCAATTTCATCGTTCTTATTAAAATGTTCTTGAAGGCAATATTATGTTTATTGTTTATTACATTGGACGTCATGTAACAGGCAGCCCAGAGCTGCGTCAGTAAGTGGCTGATGCGCCAGTCTGGTGAGAACATCGTCTAAAGAAATAATGTTAAGTCTCTTTCACTATAATCATATACTTATGTCTACAGTTGCAAGAATTTTGATATTAAAGAAAAAAAATTATAAAAAGAGTTGATTTACAAAAACACCCTGGATCTAACATAGTTTTATCAGATACTTTAAATTACTTTAAAATGAAGTATTTAAATGAATGGTTAAACACTATTTTAAAATAGGTCAATAGTGTTCAATTCTCGGTATGCACTTTTGACTATAGAAACTAATGTATTATTAAAGTTGAGAAAAAATCCACCTTAAGAATTCGTTAGGGTCTGTGAAGCTTACCAAACTTGAAATGTTACATAACTCAGGACAAATTTCATGTGGGGAACCTATCCTATGGGAACGATGTGGAACTATGGGAAATTTTATTTTTCTAGTGGAGGAAACAGGTTTCCTTTCAGTATGATAAAGGTTAAGGAAAAGTCTACCATGCCGATTAGGTACGGATTGGAAGACTTCATACTCGTTACAAAGTAACAACACGCCTGTAATCCTCGAAGAGATAGGCAGAGGAGTGTAGTACACTCATTCGTTTATTCAGTTACGTTTACGTACTACCATAGAATAGGTGAGTATTTCATGGTAGTATGTAAACGTAGACCATTGTCATACACTGAGCTCAGGTCCAGCCTCCGAGTCAATATAAGAATTTCAAGATGAAAAAAATAGCCCACCGTCAAGTAGCACCCCACCTGAGGATCGAACCCAAGACCTCTCGATCAGTCGTCGCGCTTGCGACTACTCGATCAACGAGGCAGTGTACATACTCCCTATGCACAAATCCCGGATCCACCACGATCACTAATCTCTAAAAAAATATACATACAGGCATAACACTGCGTACCGTGCAATTTTATGTCAAAGACCTATAATTAATATCAGTTATTACTAATTTATATATATAATTAGACATGTGAAAGCGACAGTAAACCTACATACTGTGATAAATCATGACAGACGTACTATACAATCAGACGTTTAGTCATAAAAGTTACGCGGTTTTCAATAGGTAACAGGTGCCTAGTATCGAGTTTTCTTAAATGCATATAGATTTTGAAAATGAGACATGTAACAGTTACGATAGCTTCATGTTATAGAGACGCTTTCAGGATTGAAGTAATGAGCAACTTTGACGAGAACGAAATGGCCGCATTGAGTATTATTTTTATTTATCTTATTACTATTACTGTATCATCATATCAGATCCCTTTTAGGGGTAGGCAGGGAGCGCAAAATAACAAATATCCACTAATAAAAACGTTCTATACATCGCACTAGAAACGTGTATGTAGTCACAAGAGGCTTAAAAATTATCAAGGCATTTCCGCTTGTAGTTTGAACTATGTATCTCATATCTACAAGCCTATATAGGTACTTATTTTCGGTAGTAGGTGTACATAGAATGAGTAAGGACGTTTAGTATGATTCATTGCAATGGATTCTGAATCGACGTTGACCAACTGATTCATTCAAAATGTAGCCGACATGCGAAATACGGGTCTTAAAAGTTTTATCAGGTAGAATCTAACTTCACGCCTGTAATCCCCGAAGAGGTAGGCAGAAGAGTGTAGTATACTTCCACGCTTCATCGCTTTCGTTTTACGTCTCACGCATTAAGTTGGCGGGCCTATTGCCGTACACCGGGTATTCAGTCTCCGAGCCTAAAATAAAATATTCAGAAAGACTTTAATCAAAAATTAAACTTAAGTCTTTGAAACCTGCGAGCGCGTATAATAAGTTTAATGAGTCTTGAATAAATGTGACAGGTCTGGAAGGAGAGAGATTTTTGGTATTCTGTTCTCTCTACCTACCCCTTAACAGACCTACTATGTTGAATACTACTTAAATCAAAACGAGGCTCAGGTGCGATCTTGTCGACTCGTGATAGTTGCTTAATATAATGTTGCTTAGTTTCTCTACATTAAGTAGAGTAAGTAATTGAAAATAACAAGGAAAGTGTGGAAAAATAGTTCTGGTTTTCTTTTTACCCACGACGGAACGGAGACGGTATATGCGTTTGGGGTGAGAGCATGTTTGTGTGTGTGTGTGTGTACAAATCAATGTTACCATTTATCTCCAGAAGCACTGGTCCGATTTTAATGCGGTTTTCAGTGATTTATTCCTTAAATCGCGAGAGAATGTATTGGTTGGTTAGTATGGTTGGTATGATGTGGTGGTTGGTTGTCGGATATTAGCAAATGCAGCAGAATAATAGTTTGCAAAGTTATTTTCTTTAAAGAAAAATCATATTTGTATCTTTTATAGGCCTAATTACAATGAGGAAAAATCTATTATTTCCACTTGGTACCCGAATATAATACCTCTCCATAATAACATACAATAAGCTTATAGCTCGAAAAATACTTGATTATAATTGGGTGCAAGTTGAACTATTAAGTTTTCAAATGGCACGTCTCAGTGGCGTATGTCGACCGTTAAAAAGTACACCTTTCCAGACGCAGGTGTCAGTAGTAAAAAGGGAATACGGGAACGCTATTCGCGTTCCAGCCACTCATCTACCACCAAGCTATATCTCCACTCTCTTGCAAAATTTGCCCAAAAGCAATTTCCCACGTCTTTTCCGATATACAAAAGCACTGTAATCCTTTGTATCGAATTCACTTTCTAAACACAAGACACATACACAACCAAACACAAAGCATGCAACGAGCCGCTATTCCGGCTTATTTCGCACACATTTGTTGTGACATGTCACATCACAAAGAATCACTACATCCAAAACTGTGTAGAGCTTACGCGCAAATTTTAATCGAACAAAAAATACAAGCGGCGCTTTCAACAGCGTACGCGCAACTGACTGACAGAGCCGCGCTAGCCAACCGCATCTGCGAGTTTCCCGCGAAACAAAACATACGGTTTTCTTAAAGAGTGAGCAGTATTATCATAAACCATCCCCTGACAGTAGCCATTGAAACTCGCTGTTTTATTTACGATCTTAATTGAAACGGGTCCGTCTCTATCACGCCGCATATAGTCGTGAAGCGTCATAAATTACTTGCCTGTTTTCATTTGCGCTCCGAGCTGACGGATAGAAAGTCGATCGATGTATCGATGTGTCAGGCTTCAGAGGCGTTTGATCTGATACTGTAAACTGACAGCAATAGTGAATTGTAATTGTAGAGCTTAAGACTAGAGTTAGAATTTCAGGAGTGTATATATGTGTGGGAAGTATTAGGCTTCAGAGGCATTTGATCTAATACTCTCAACTGTATATAGATTGGGGACGTGATTGTAGAGTCTAGAAGCAGAGTGGGATCTGATTTTTTGTCATTATCAGTACGTTTAATACCGTTTTTGTAAATTTTATTACATGCTACTCTCTATTATTCTCCATTTCTTATTTTTTAACCACTCTCATACAATAGCAAACAAATTACGTTCTTACCGTCTTCATGGAATGTTGCTCAAGCAAATGGCTGCGTAAATAGAAACTATAGAACTTTCTGGTCGTTAAACAGCAAGTGCAGGCTGGAGGCGTAATCTATTAGGGAACTCTATATACCTTTGTGACATAAAAGGTTCGAGGATTATTGCAATGGGTAATAATCGTTAATAATTCTTACCTGCTTTATTACTACAGGGCTCTTTTTATACATTATTGATTTATGTTTTTAAATCGCAATAAAGCAGTTACCTCAAGAAAAAAGTCACAAAAAATTTGCATTTTATAATTAAACTAATATTACTGTCATACATACTTAATTAGACATCTCGGGGATACCAGCACGTCTTGCAGTTCTCCATAATATTCTTTAACGCAAATGAAGTCTGCCAACCCGCACTTCTACATGATGGCAGGTTGGGGCCTTAATTCTTTAAAAGCAGAAATAATAATAAGCATTATAAAAAGATACCCGTGTCCAACAGTGAAACAATAAAAGGTTTTATAATGACGATATATTCTTATCCGAGTTGCATTAATTAAGAGACATGTTAAACAGACAATGACATATCATAGTTTATATGTAGAAGATTCATTAAAACCAAAATCGTCAACGATTGAAATCCAACATAATCCGTATATTAATGTTGAAAGGTTCATACGAAATATTAAAATGTCAATCAGTGTTGATACCAGCTCTTTGTGCTCTGGTCTCGCTTAAGCCTCTTATCAACCGATCAAATGTTTTAACTCTATCGATTTACAAATAAGAACTTTATTTCGTGATATAAATGCTTTACATATGTATGTATCTTTCGGTATACATGTAGATAAATGCATTTTTTTACTTTTAATCAGAAAATAATAAGAATGGAAAGGCAGCAAAGGTGATTATACCATAGTTAAATAAGAATTTACAATCAAACTCAGACTAAAATTATTACAATAAGCAAAACTTAATTACACTGCTTAGGTTAACTTGATCAGTTTAATGATATTATCAACCAATAAAAGAAGAACAATTGGACGAAGACCGATATAACCGTATGTTAGTTACAACGGCAGGACCACAGTTTATGGTCTACTACTCGTACGTAGTCACTTATCTCTTTATTCTATTCTTTTTACTGACAAAAAAAAGTATAACTCATCAGTGACAAAATAGCGACTTTCTTTAAAATACACTAATATCGTTGAACCTTATTTTATGCCAATTTTTATCAGTATTAAACCTATCCACTATAATTACTACAGATATATAAAATTAAATTTCACATACAGGTTGGATATTAAATTTATCTATTGAAAACGAAACAGCATATCTTTTAAATCTTTAATTAAACAGATCGAGCAAATACTGGTTGATGGTATGAAGAGTGAGAAATGTAGACTATTGTAGACGAAGTACATGAGGTCTGCAAGGATAAATATAATTTAAATTCGGTGTTTTCTGTCTATCCTGCAAGAGACCTGGCGTGAAATGTAACAATAATAAAGTCTACATTTTGACGTTTTTCATATTGCCTGTCACGTGTTGGTCAATAGGGATTAGTTCAGAAAAATTATTTCAGCCATTATTTCACACACGAAGTATTAATACCTTAATGGTAGAGTAGCGGTGTATCATTTATAACAATTATTCATGTTTAGAAACATCGTGGCGGCACAAACCTATCATTTTCTATCTCATAGGCGCTATTATGATAAGTTTCTTAATCCGTTATACCGTTCTATTCTTTAGTTGTAGAGCCGTGGATTTGTTTATTTAATACGGCAAATTCATTTTCGACCAGCCCGCTGGTCCAGTGGTTAGTTCAACAGCTCAGATTCTATTACCAAATCATCAGATATCTATATGATAAATTAAAATAACTGTTTGGTGTCTGTTTGTCCGTGGTTACGAAATCTTAATATTTTACATGTAATATACATAGATCTTGACCTTTAATATACATAATTATATGTTTTGTCAAAATATTGTGTTTAATTTTGAAAAACGCTTAAAATTAGTTCAAAAGCAAAAAGAACATTAAAATCACTAGGCCATTAACTCATTTTTTAAACCAATCTTACGCTCACAATGATTATTGCTAATTATTTTGTAACTTAACACTTTAATTTGCTATGAACCTTTTACTATTATGTTATCGTCTCATATTATTATCGATAGCGTAGGTATATCACGATATCCCTGTAAATATGAAGGCGTATAATGGTTACCTATTTTAATTCATCATCATTATAATCATCCGGTTTTACCGTCCACTGTTCGACCAGGATCTTCTATCAGAATGAAAGGATTGCCGTCATACCTGTTGAACAAATGCGGGCTGGCAGACTTCACACGCTTCACTATGGAGAACATACATTATGGAAAGTTCTAAGATGCGCAAATTCCGCCTTATTTTCCTTCTCCGTTACAACAAGTGCTTTACACTTGTCGAAACGCACATTGCAATATGTTTTGATTAGTTCTACGGCTTGCAAGATGCACGGAGCAATAAGAGTCTTCGCAGATTCTCGAGCGACACAGAAAGTCGACCTAGTTACGAAGTCGTTGCTAGTCGGGTACACTTCCGATTTATCTTGTTATTTATTGAAATCGGTGACTAAACAGACGTCATTAGATACGAAGCTCTCGCGTTAATTGCAGGAAACATGACCGACTTTGTGTATCATATGAGACATTAAAATGGCAGCATTCAAATTCAAATTCAAATATCATTTATTCAAAATTGGTTCATTAGAACACTTTTTGTACGACATAATTAAACTACCTTAAACTTAATTTATCAAGAACAATTACATTTACAATGTAATTGGTATTGTCGGCAACGTGGTGTTAGTGAATACGGCAGCCAATGGAGCTTGGTGTCCGTCATAACCCTTTTTGAATTTTATTACTGGCTAGAGGTTTCTTCACAGAAAGAGGTGGGTTAATGTCATATGAGTAGTTTACCCTGATCTCTTGCTGGTAGGTTTGGTCAAAGTTATGGTCGGAAACGAGGTATCGTGATGTGGTTTCATTTTGAGAACAAGTAATATTACAGAAGGAAACTGCTGAACGCGAGAACTTCTCTATTGCCATCGTTGTTCCACCAAGTCAAGTTCCGAAGCGTATTGTGGGCGGTTGACGTTCCGCATAATTCTTTAACCCTCTAGTTGGAAGAGTTTTAACGACTGATTTCCCCACGATTGAAGTTTATATTTTACATCGCTGAATAATTCCGATTTGACCACCAACCTTAGTTTATTCAAAAATGGTAGGATTTTATTTTTTTCGTTAAAATAAAATCTCATAATTCAATTCTCGAGACGGGCTCCAAAAACGCGCTAAATATATACATATGACGGCAACATTTATTTGCAAGGAAAAAACTGCTCGGTATACTTGTCGTTGCTACATGACTACAATTATTGAAAGCCTGCTCGTATCATTTGCCGCGCAATCACCGTAATAACTACCGCGGCTGGGCATCACGCCCCTTACTACTGCTAGTCGATAGCCAGTCCTGTTAATATGGCATAAACTGTCGAGACAACATTCTGGGGAATAAACAAGATAATAGTGCACGACTTTCATTATCATCAACTCTTTTTTGGTCCACGGTTGGGCACGGATTCCTCCGTTCTGAGGAATAAATATGATAATAATGCATAATTTTCATCATCATCAGGTCTTTTTCAATTAACCTTTGGACATGGATCTTCTATTACATTGAGTAGAGTTAAGGTCTAACATTCTGACCAAGTGTGGCTTGGCAACCTTCAGATGCCTTAGAGAACATCCTAGATACATAGAGTTTGGTAAGTTCTAAAGTGTACAGGTTTTCTTACGAAGATTTCCTTTCCGCTTATCGCAAATGAAAAGTACATTACGTCAAGGACATGAAAAATATCATATGAACATTTCATTTTAGTGTTTGAAATAGGCTGACACTAAAACACAAAGCTTTCGAATGAGATCTTCAACGATAGCAATGGATTTGTAAATAATGTCACGTAGGAACGTAATCTTTTCTGTTCAGGCTGCACAATGGCCACAGCATACAAGATATTTTAGAAAGACTTATGTATTTTTAAAAATAACTATAAGTGCAAAATCGATAACACAATATAATAAACATATTTTTGTAATGACCGGAAGTATTTGTTGTGTTTAATTGACATTTCTTTATAAATTTCATTTTCAGCCGTCTACTTATCATAGCACAAACTGTACCTAGTTTGAGATCAGATGGTTCCACACGGCCATATGTTTCAAGATATTAACATAATTAAGTGTATTAATTCGTTTCTAAATTCTATAAAAGTACAAGAACATGTTATATACGAGTATTTGCACATTAAACCTTCCATTCCTGAACTACATTTCATCAGTACTCAGCAGCTCACCAACGATTCCCCATTTCCTCGTGGACGTGCTGCGAAGTATCCTATCATCAGATTCAATAAGCGTCTTCGATATAATTTTTCAGCCAATTACTCGAACGTGATTCGATTTCGAATCGAATACTTTTCAAATTCCATGGTAGAGCATATGATGAGCGCGGCTCCATTATCCTCCAATTATAACCTCATTTTGAATTCCAAGCTTGCTCCAACGCATTAAAGTTCAATTTCAATTGACCTTTCGCGAGATAAATTTAAATTCCTGCCTACCATAAGCGCCTATCTGCGCCATTGTAATATCAACTTTGGTGGCAGATGACAAGGTAGAGATTGCATTGTAGGCGTTCCAGCGGTTTACGGACTGTTGACCATCACGAGTTGTGTGACCGATAGCGATGCGAGATACGCTGATTTTATATTCATTTCGTGTTTGGTGAGAGGGCAGCGCATTAGGGATCCTAGGGAGCTCCTGGAATGAGTCAGACTTTGAAGATAAAGTACGGTCGAACCCGGATCTGTATTTCTTGTAATCGACAAAATAATACATTTGTTTAGAGCGCCGCATATATCAGTATAGACAAAAATAATTATATTTATACAAAAATTAATATTGTGTCAGACTTTTCTTACACGTTCATCTGATTTCAATCTAAGCAGAACGTGAGCTGCGGTGAGCAGACAGCTGATAAATTACACATACAAATATCGAAATATATACTTATGTATGTCGATAATTTTATACCTAAATAACAAAATATCGGGCAACCGTCGGAAAACAAGTCAGCTGCAAACCGCTGAACTAATAGATTTAAATGGAACTTGAGAACTAAAAACTACAGCATAAAAACGATTTGCAAAAACATGCATCCCGAATCGTAAGCGCACGGAATCTGCGACTCCATAAGCATTTCCCATACGCTGACGTGAAAACAGTAAACTGTAACTGTACTGGGGAAAGCGGATTATTTATTAGCAAGCTGTAATCTTTACATTCATTTAATTTCATCTCCTAAATTTCTGTCAATCATCAATTATCTACCTTTTTAATCAAGCTTATTCTTAATATAAACCTGACGTATTCATCACAACTGTTTGAAAGGTTTTTTTATAGCCAAGGATCTCCAAGGCCTCTCAAATTATCATCATCCGTCCTATGAAGGGAGAGCCCCGCCCTTTTCTAGTCCACTTTTAAATAAGTAATGAGAACATTCTGAACTTTATTTTATGATTTACAACTCTCCTCTATTGTTGTAGAGTAAAGCGTCATTACAAATGTTTCAATCTTGATAATTGCATTAATGCTATAATTTATTAACGAGAACAAAGTTTTTAGCAGAAAAGACTAGTAACATTTTTGAATTGACATTTTATTTTTATTTAATTATTATTTTTGAACTGACTTGACAAATGTAGAAGAATACGTTAGATTTCTAGACAGAGATATGTCGCATACGTTGGCCTCTGCCTACCCTGTAAGAGACCTAGCATAATGGCGTAACAATTATGGGAATAGTAATGAACTAATAATATACGACTAAATAACAGTTTTCACAGTTCCAGGGCACAAAACATAATTATACATCCTGTGAAATTATCGTATCCGTCA
>DWME01000678.1:0-30695 GCA_018244795.1 Parelbella ahira ahira
CTGAAATCGCACTTTAAACGACTAAAAGCACAGAAGTCCTAGACGAGAAGATTACCACATCCTTTTCTACGGCAATCGTTTTATCTACCATCTACTCCATTATCTCTTTAAATAGGAGAATCCGGACATATTTAAAAGAACGAGAAATACAATTCATTTTATCGAAATATTTAAATCACACAACGCATTGTCGATATGTCGCTATACCGTCGCAATAGCAAAAGCTAATAATTCCATATTTCGCCATTTTATACATACGTATGTCGCGCAAAAACGTCAAACGTTACAGTGTTGAGGGGAAACGTTTGGTATTCTTGACGTCGTCAACAACAAACGTCATATCGTAGGCACTACTGCAAAGAAATTTGTGTTTTATTTCCTGGGTGATAAGGTTGTGTTTTAAATGAGTATTTATATAATTCTTAAGGTTGTTTACAGTTGAGTGCGCAGAGGTTTCATTAATCAGCGAGCAGTCGCGACAGTGCAGCGGCGCTGGCATCGCTGCTCAATTTTTTTCCTCTTGCGCCCTTACAGTGGATATTGGACGCGATTTCCTGGGATTCTCTGGAGAAACTGGGTGGTCGCTTTGAATCGATATAATGGTACTACGTATACAATATCTATGAAGAAATTATATTAGGTACATGTTATTACTTACACAATTATTTCGATTTTCCTTTAAAGTTACTAGTTTAAGTGGAGTAACATTAATAATTACACGTATCGCTAAGACACTTTAATAACATATTTAACAAGCATCCGTGAGCCTTCTTTGCGTAAAGAAGTTTTGAAGTTTTAACCACTAGCTCTAACAAAAAAGTGTAACCACTTTTAAAGGGTCGCAAAAATGTTATCTACAACCCGTAAAACGTCAAAAAGAACCCCACGTATTGAAGCATGAATGTTTAAAAATTTGCATTTCAATGCATAACTTAACCTATGTACGCTCGCGAATGTCTCCAACACGAATAAATATTTCGCTTATCTCCCCTCAGTCACTCTTCGCACTCCATCCCGCGAATAATCCCTCTGGGAATGGAGGACTGTTCTTTCCCTTTTGTTAATGCTTTCGTAAATTCGGATACATTTATACGGGAGCTTTTATTGTTTATTCAGTTGTTTCAAAAACAGAAATCAAAATAAGTAGACAGATAGGTACGAATCTAGATTATTGCTTATTCATATAAAATTATTTAATTGCTTTGTAAACAAATATTTATAATAATCTTATACACATTTCCACAGTTAAAGCTATCTTTTTTAATTGCTTTTATGAACGCGAATGTGTAAGAAAACAACAAGTATGATTAATACAAATTGTTCAAACCCACTGAATTAATAATTTAAACGAGATGTTGCTAATTATGAGAAAATGTGGCAAGCTTAAGAAAACCTACTCGTACGAATAAAACAATAAGCATTAGTTAATATCTGAGTACTTTAAACCTAATTGAAGATATGTGCAAAATCATTTGTTACCCGCGGCTACATTAAATTAGTTTGATTTATAATTAGATGATGATTTAAATGTTTAGTACTTGCCAACTTTATTACCTCATTGCTATTCTGTACTGGGTAAATTAGAAATTCTGTACCGTAAACATGGAATTAGTTGTTTCATTAGATATTTATTTTATTTTCTAATCGAGTTTCAATTCAGACCACGAAAGGATTAGGTACCTACTTTTTCTTTGTTGAATTGTAGTACCTACTTTTTCCTTAAATCTTCATTATACGATAGTAATCTTCACTATCTCTATCACAGTAGCACGAAGTCTGGATTTGTGCCTGGTTTGTGCCATTAGGCTCATCTCCTATTCCACTGGACCTATTGCACTAACGGTACGGGTAAAACTTAAGAATTTACCTACACCACTATCTTCAGGGAGTAACAGGCATGCTGTTACATATTTGTTCTGCTATCCATATAGCTGTCTTGACTGCCATTGGATAGAATAATATTAGTCTTAATGATCAAATACATATATTACTAAAGATATGCGCAGTGAAAATTTCAGATTATTGGTGAGCAGTTTAGTCTGGACATTGACGGACGCGTAATTACATAAATATTATATAAATAGGTACACACGTAAATATTATTATTTTTTTTTTTATTTTATTTATGTACACAGAAAAAAAAACAAGGGAAAGACAAAATAGGAACACAAAAACAGTTGTATTATTTGTCACACTGTTAACATTGCCTGCGGGTTTTTAATACAAAGTTAATCAAGGGTTGACTTTGGGTTATCAACCTCAGGTTTTTGATTGAAATGCGGATTAGAAGAACTTAACTACAGTTAGACTGAGAATGAAGATATCCACACCTGAAATAAAACATGAAAGAATTGTATCTAAACATGTCGAGAAGCAACATCCAGCAATAACAATATAGCAATTACTCAACAAAAGTCTACTTCTATCGAACAGTCACATTCATGTCCGCATATAATATCCTCAGCCAATATCACTGTAACTGTCGTATTATGCTCGAATTAACTTCAATTTCACGCTGTCAAATACCATCTCACTTTCTAAACACCTCGTATATTCTTGTAAATAAACAAACTGATCGATTGCCCGGAAAATCGCACCGAATCACCGTAAATATTTTGACGTGTTCCTAACATCGTATTACGAAACAATCGCATTCCAAATATAATCGAACGCGCCAGCGAGTTTTCTAAGGGGATTCGCTATCTCGGACATTTGATAGATCGGTCTCTCGAGAGTCTGTTATTATCCAAACAGTAGCTGACATGTACATCAAACAACTATTTTAACAATGCGTATTGCTTATTTTTACAATTTAAAATCGTAACATCACGCCTGTAATTCCCGAAGGGGTAGGTAGTGTAGTGTAGTACACTCCCACGTTTCACCAGTTAAGTTTACGTCCTATGGAATAGGTGGTGACCCTACTGCCATACTCCGGGCACAGATCTAGACTCCGAATCACTATAAGAAATCTTAAATTAGAAAAATCTAACTGTATCTGACCCGGACTTTGCACCTGGGACCTTCCGATCGGCAGTCGCGCTTGCAACCACTCGACCAACGAGGCAGTCAATTTAAAAACATAGAGACGCACTGAACATCTTAGCTTGTGACTCGACAAAAACATTCCGCCATTTTAGAATTATATTAATTACTGGCTAAATAGTTACGTGATAAATTACTTAGTTATTTTCGTGTCAAAGGTTATATGTAGGTAGTTTGACAAAGTCAAATAATACTTTTGTGACTATAATAATGGAATATAAATTAACTTCCATAGCGATATATTGTCAGCAAATGGTTATAATACTTGTTACTGTATTAATGTATTGTGTAACATCAAATCCGCAGGCGTGTGTGAAGAAGATGAGGAGCATGCAACTCAGATTTAAAAGAATCGAGATATATGTCACTCGATGTTCCCAACCAACCCTGTAAGGAGTATGGCATTATGATATAAATAATTATACGCTGAATATCAATTACAGGACAGTTTGTCCTGACAAAGAGGCGTATCTATTAAAATGTAAAAATTAACTTATGTTTTTCGAAGATACGATAAAGGGGCGTGAAGAGCAGCTAAACAAAAATATAATTTGAAACATTTTCGCAACAAAAGCGAGCTTTGTTTTGAATGGAAACAATTGAGCGAATGCACTTTAGAGTCAGATGGAACTGCATCGGTCGTCGCAAAAAGCGTCGCCCCGCACCCGGCCGAGTGACTAATGATGTGGCGAAAGCGGCCCGGGATTTGGAAAAATACCGCTCTGTATACAACAATTTCGAGTCTTGATAATAACTGAAAATTGGACGAGAGCTTCAAAGGCGCCCGGCTTTTTACGAATTGCAAAAAAATGTTTTCAATCAACAAAAATGTTTTTATCTGTGATTTTATTATTATATATTTAAAAAAATGTAAATAGAAGCGAATTAATAATTTTAATTTATACAATATTTATTGTAGAATTGTTTTAGCCGTTCTTTAGTAGAAACTCAATACTTGACAAAGTAAACCAAATTCATTATTATACCCTGTTTAAATTTTTGTGTCAAGTGAAATTACCAACTGTGATCTCAAAAATACTGGGTAAATGTCCAAGACATATAAGAGTAAACAGTTATCTGCAAAAACAAGAGTTACCAATAGATGGGTATATTTTCGTTGGAGTATGAGGAAACATATCAAAGTAACCTTCTCAAAAGTTTCCTTCAAACGACATATGAGAACAAAGGCCGGTTGATACCTAAGCCGATCCTTCGTCGAGAAAAATAGTAAGAAATCCATTAATATCTGTCGCCGCGGCTCCTTGTTAAATGCATACAATACTTGAAGCTTTTTAAAAGTCTTACAATAGCGACTTGGCTAAATTAAAAGTTTTTCGATACAGCGGGAACGCGACATTGCACGGAACTAGAAGACGGGTAATTATTGTAAGCCGCGATACAGATAGCAAAAAACATGCAACTAACTCTTAGCCTAAACTTACTACCCTACTCTACACAAACTGTTTATAACATTTTTCATAATTTATGTATTAGTACAAGGGCGAACTACGCTCCTTTACCGAGACGTGGTCGCCAATCGATGACCTTTCTTCCCCATCGGTTGTCGGTCACTCGAGGTGGTCTGAAGACCTGAAGACGACAGCGGGAAGCTGCTGGATTCGAAGGGCCCAGGACCGGATAGAGTGGCGCCGATTAGGGGAGGCCTATGTCCGGCAGTGGACATCAAGAGGCTGACGATGATCATGATGTATTAGTAGTGCCCAACGTGTGTGTGAGTAATGTCCGGTGTTCTTCCAGTTGCAGGAAAGGACCGTGCTTATTAAACTAAAATATAACAATATAATACGCATGTTAGATTCTTACGACCTCAGGTGATGATATATTATAATTATTTTGTACCGCTACATGTTCTGTTTAAAAATTTTGTAATATTCCACGTATGTAGGTACATCTTTGTATCTGTTTATCCATTTGACAAATCAATCAATCACATAATCACACGAAGTCAGAACAACTACTATAAACCTACACCAGTTATTGAATCACGATTATTATATTAGGTCTCATGTTGAATACGCTATGAAGTAAGTACTCAGTATGAACTCATGATTCGTAGTAATTCTAAGACAAAGTTATAATTGAGATTGATAAATTGATCTTAGACTTTATGGATGATGTTAAATCATTACAGATAATACCAAACATATATTCATTTGAATGTGGACTGTAAGATGATCGTCCAATCCATTTTAGGATTACCGCTTATTCGAAATTTGAAAAGTTCTACGTCGCAGAATTTTTAAGAAAATATTTTGTTAATAGACCTTGCTGATATAAAGGCGACGATGGCCACTAGCCATTGCATGGCCCACGTACATTTTTTCTCGGTTAAATTTAATAAAAATAGGTATATTTAAATTACAAAAAAATTATATTTCAAAGTAAAACGTCGCAAAAATTTCGATGTAAGCAACGTGTTTTGCGAACGGTACTAAATGTGTCAACTGCTCAGGTTTGTAAAGACACGTTTAAAGTGGAAAAAAAATCAAAATTAATGACATCGGTGGCAGCCAGTAGGGCACATGGCTGAATACACTCTTTCATACTCGTCCTATGACGTTGTATTCTATAGTTTTCCTTACATCAACTAAGTACGTTTCCGGCATCGGTACGTACATATATTATGTGCGTAGTAGGTACTTATTATACATTCAAAATACAAAATATAAAACATTGTACAAGTATTATTATTCATTTTTTAAATATTCGTTACATATTAAACTATTACAAGTTATATAAATCTGTTTCAATCAAATGGATAAGAAATCTATTTTTCTTAAGACTCATCCCTCAAATAACACATTACAGGCAATTTTTAGGATCAACGCGAGATTCAATGAATCGGAATAAGAAATAGCTACTTTCAATCCCAAACATAATTCCTTACCTTTAAACCTAATATAACACGATATAATATGCATAAAAAACTCCAACAATTGTAATACATAGTATCCACATTAATGTAACTTTTGATCGACCAGATCAGTGTTTTCAGAAGCACAGATTTTTTATAGGACATGTCTACGCCTCCCCGACACCACCCCAACACCACCCCAATCCAACCATGTTGTCAAAATAGTCGATTACGCTAAAAATATTGCAACAACTCAACTCCATATCATACGGGGTAGTCTGATTGATTTATCACGAAAACCATTTTACAAACACTTAACAGGACACCGTACTTTCTGGTACCAATTATTATTACTTTTAATTACTACTATATCGTCATGCCAGATCCCTTACGAAGTAAGCAGAAAGCACCAAGTGCCAAATATTTCTATACTTACGGAGATGTCAGTTTTACATCTATCACTCTATACTGTAAGGATATCTCTTAGGTACGAGTATGATAGCAGTTAAATAACTTTAATAGAATGCAGTAGTAATTAAAATTTTGTTTTCGCATTTCTTATTAATTGTGTTTACGCAAACTTTTTTAATTTTCCAATACTTAATTGTATCGGTTACACTGCGGCGATCCACTGTTAAATAATTAACCTAGGGCTAATTTGCAATAAAACACGAATATAGTATACGCTATTGCTAATCTCACAAGGTAATTACTTTCTAATTTCAAAATAGTAACTAACAATATATGTTATTGTTGCACCGTTGATCTTGATGAAGTATATCAATGCGGTCTGCTCATCCCGTAAGAAACTTGGGTTGACGATTTATGTAATAATAACGTGTTCTCACACCCGTTACGCGTCGTTATCTGTACCACCATCACATCTTGTCCTAACACGCAGACAATGGACGACAGTTACATTTCAAGGTATCGTAGTAATGTAGCAGTTACTCGTATTATAAGTCCCACGATCGCTGCAGTGTCTTGATTGACTTATCGCCGTGATCAGTTCAGCGAGTTTACGCGGGGGCGCTGCCTTCCAATCATCGTCGATAACATCTTGGAGCGGAGCTGACGCACTGACGTGATCGCTGGCTGTTTTGACGAGGGCACACGCAACAGATACCTATTTATCAGTTTCTTATTGCATTTCGAGGTCCATATGACCAGGTATACATGTACTTTTACAAGACGAGTCTGATTTTGTAAAGCTTCATTTGATTCTGCTACGCGTGTGGCATAAGATGCTGAAACTCTAACATGGCTAAGATGATTGTATGTTAGGAAATCAAGGTTTTGTATGTTGATGAAGTGGCAAAAGAGAACGGGTTTTATCATTAAATATTCTCCGAAAGTAGATCAATAACACTGCCTTTTTAAATAATAAGATATTTAATGCGTTCGAAACATTTCTACGAAACATCTGATTTTCATTGGTATCGATCTCCAAATTTTAATTACTCAAACATTCAAGGCGAAGTAATCAAGAAGAAACCTTGTGACCCATTTTAAAAGTTTTATACGAGAGGCCATCGGCGCAAACGAGGGGAGTGATAAATGAACAACATCAATCAGACGAATTTAAGTGTTGCAAATTTTCACCCGCATCCCCAACTTATCGTTATTAAGAAATTGGAATGCTTTGAATGATAAAACAATTTGGATTGGAATCAAAACATTGGAAATTCATGCCATTTGTTCGTAGAACGATCGATTCTGGCAATAATTTGCACTATTTATTATATGGAATGTGTCTATGTATCAAAGAAAATACATATATATATGTATATGGTTTTTGATAGACTGGTGAGCAATTATGACAAAGATCATCGAAGTAATGTTGCAGTTCGATACAGTTATCAAAGAGCGTCTTAAGAACATTAGACTCTTAAATAACCCTTGTGGACATATTCAGACTTATCCTAAATGACCTGTCCTAGTTAACTTTATCTAGACTACGACTGATTCGCCATCAACGACAACAGATATAACGTCATCAGCTCGTTACAGGTATGACACAACATGATCTTAATCAAGATGCACGTACATATGTATGTTCGGTTTTCTGTTGTCGTTCTTTTTTTGTTAATTTAATTACATCCTCTAACGCGACGGTGAACCGTAAATCAAAAATGACTGAATTCTTATTTCAATTGGCGAAAGTGTGTGGCTTTACGAAGTTATGAAGGTTATGAGAATGACCACATGCACCATTCAGTTCAGTTTCGTACAATATCGCGAAATTATGGATAGTAATTTGTTTAGAACTTATTTGGCACACGAGATTTCGCTGAACTCCTCTCTAAGACTGTTTCTGATGAACGATAAAATTAATCTTTAAACGTAATTCAGATGCTAAATATCCTTGTAATTTTCAATAGATTTGTGTGGCACTTTTTGAAGAATAGCATCAATATGGTAGGTACTGGAAGGAATCGAAGCTCGATACGAACAGTTATAGCCACTGCCATTAATATATATTCAGCAACATGCTTACAGCAATATGTTTCTGATTGCCCATTTTTCTTGTGTGATTTAGTATGTAAATTTTTATATCGAACCTGCTTACTAGGGGAAAATGCTCAAAAAAAAATTTCCCCATAACAAAACAGAGCGAAGTATTTCTGTAGCTATACTTCAATTAGAGAATTTATACCTAACTTGGTCAGCAATATGTGGATAAGTACTTGAATATACTTAACCCCTTCGATAGTACAGAGACGTTATGGAAGTACCATAGGCTGGCAACCGATCTAACTGTTGCTCATGTCAAATCTAATTAAAATTCTACCCAAGATCACATTAAGTTGAAATCCTTCTGGTCTCAGAAAGTATATCTGTATAATCGATACCTTTTAAATACAAGTAACAATAATAATATAGCTGCAACGCAACAAAATCGGTTATCGCTGATGTGGCGGAATTCCTCGCCAGTTTCATGGAAGTATACCTACATTAGTTGTACTCGTAAGCCAGCGAATAGACTTTTTAGTATGTTTATAACGTTTTAAGACAATTTAAATGCTATCGGGCCATAGAAAATAGATCTAAGTTATAAATTACGATCTATAGGGATCTTGTCAGGGAGACAGTCAGTATTATTCATATTGCCTATTGTTTATAAAACGCTAAAGCTCGGAAGCTTTAGTCAGTCAGTTAGTCAGTTGCTAGTATTTAGGACAATTATCACCTTTAGTCTCATCGTTCCCATACCGTCGGTCACAAGACCACACGTTTTTCGAAAAAAGTGCTATTAAATTAATATTATAAAATATTTCTTTAACGTTTATCTTTGTTTAAAGTTAAAATAGGATAACCCTTTAGACATGTAGAAAGACATAACATTATTAACTTGTTATCAGTCTTCGACTGCATCAGCTACTGTTTGGAGATGGTATGTTTTTTAACATTTAAATGTTAGATAGACAGTAAATCTGCTCATCATCATCTTTTTGTCATACCGCTGTTAAGCCAAGTCCTATAATACTCAAAATCATAATCCTTGGGAAATAACCTACTCTTTTTACTATTGAAACCCTTAAAGCTGATCCAACATTGTGCAAATTGAGAATTAAGATCGCGACAGTATAATTGTCTGTTTATCGTATTAGTTTCTCAGATATTTTTTTTATATTATAATTATGAATGATAACTTCTGTACTCGACCATAGACTGCCATCTATCAACATATTACCTGTTTTTGACAAACCCTTTAGTTTCCGGGTCTTTCAGTTAGATGGAGATACTTACGTCAGACTAGTCCATTAGCTTAGAATTATTTTGACGACTAGACGTCCATAAAAATTACAGTACGTACATCTTAATACATATAAAAATGCTGTTCACGCATGAGCAATATTTTATGATCTGTATTGAATACATTACTATTGATCCAAGATGTTTACATTCAAAAAGTTATCAACATTCCATCAACTTATTTTATTCACTCGCAACTCGAAACGTACGTTCAGATTAGAGACAATTTTATGTAAGTAAAACTCTGTCATAAGCTATTAATCAACATTCGATAAGGCGGCTCAAAATGGGCGGTCCGACTTTAAGCCAGGTAATTTATTTAAAAAGCCTTAAGTTGCAACGACCAGTGTAAGTAGAACTTTTTGTGTTATTGCCTGATATACCTACATTCGGAAAAGTAATTGATTTGAAAACAGACACTCAAAGTGGCTCATTCTACTTGGTTTACTTGAAGGTACTTGAAAGTAACTGCAGATTAAAATGAACGATGGAAGTTATCCAATATTTATTTATTCTTATGTAACACCCTAAACTAAAGAGAAGAAGGGATTTCTTAATGCCTATAATGACATTCTCTGCTACTCAGCCCTATGTTATGGGGAAACTTGTGGCGCCCATACAAGCGCGAGTGGAAAGCAAATACCTACATAATTATGTACACACATAAACATATTTATGCATTAATATAGATTGAATTAAATATTTCATATTTTTATATCAATGGTTTTACATAATATGCAAAAAAGTTTGAAAATTATATTATTTTCTATATTTTCAGAATTTCATCAGGAAAAAAATGTTCTTTAATGTCATAGACAGCTAGCCAGAGACAAAGTCTATATAACTGCCATCTAGCGAGGAGTAGCATACAGTATTCACTACATTAGCTAACGCCTCACATTTAATAGATTATAAAGAGTATGCTCTAAAAATAAACTTCAGCTACAATACATATTAACAAATTAAAAAATTATCATAAAAATGATGTCAAATACCGAATAAAAGATTCCAATATATTTAAAGTTACGGAAGGGCATAAAACACTAATTAATTATACCTAATTTGTATGACACAAAACTATTTAGGTAACATATTACGGAATACCGTGACGTAATAAGCTATATTTGGTTAAAATAGAAGATTGCTACATTTATATATCTATGTTTGCGGTAATTAGAAATATATGCGGTGGTGCAATGTGGTGCTGATTGACCACTAACTGGAGTAGATTAGCATACGTAGTACCTATTGTATTCTAAATTTGTGAAATATATAGGTACTTGCACTATAGATGTACAAAGTTATCAATAGTACTTTGATACCCAAACTTAGTTCTGTATAAGAATAAAACAATATGCAGACAATATTTTCAATCATTTATTTAATTGTAAATAATTATTGTGATTAGATCTTCACATCAGGTCCCCTAAGGAAAAGTAGAGAGCACTGAGTGCCTAATATATTTGCCCTTACAGACTTGTTTTCGAAGACTTCTCACTCCCCCATAAGCGTAGTAGTAAATGTATGTCTCCTAAGGCACCTGCATCCAACAACATTCGCATTAAACATTTTCTTGTCATTATTTCATTGGCAATAGTATTTGTATATCTGCCTTATCACAAAACGAAAAAAATTGTTGACGACATTTCCCAGTTTTTAGAATGAGGTTTCATTTAAACATAAAATTTATTTATATCTATACTATGTATTTATTTCTATTTCTACTTCAGTTATAAATACCTATTAACAAATCGTGCTGCCTACTACTCACCATCTCTCTATAATTTGATTATACATGGATTATAATTATCCGCTTTCAGAAACCACTAAAATTTATTTACGCATATTTTATTTTCCAAACACACAGTAACAGAATTTGTGCTCATCATATGACTGTGGTTTTCATCATTGCAAAATATTTAATAATAACTTGCAAAGTACTTGTCAATAAGTCGATGTCTGGTGTATTTAGGATGTTCAAATTCGAAAACAGATTTAAATATACCGGGATGAATAAAATAAAACTGCAACAACATAACTATGATTTAATAGCAAGTACATATTAAACGAGTCCTCCGGTTTCACCTCAGGCGACTGAAAAAAAATGAGCGGTTGATTTGTTTTTACTTTATTATTATTTAACGAGGAATTAGTAAAATACTCGAGATTCTGCCCTTATAGACTAATTCCACACAATGTTATTATATATCAATATAATACTTTTTTTGAAACACTTTTCACTCCCTTATTAAATTAATTAATAATTGAAAAGCACCCGCCTTTAATATTTCCCCGCCATTTTAAAACATTCTAAATGGGTACTGATTTATTTCTAAACTTCTTCAAGATTAATCAAAATGAGTACTAAAACATTTATAAACAAAAGTTTCTTAATGTGAACTAATTTCTGAAAATGAAAAGTAATTTTGTAAAAAAAATTAAAATAGACCTTACAAAAGAAAATGCGCAAATTACGTGGAGGTTATTAATAAATACAACATTACATCGCCTTAACATTACCTCCATCTAAAAAAGTTCTGAGTTACGCTCGCGGCTCAAGTCGCACCTAACAAGGAAGGAAGTTTCACTTGACAAAATTAAGCAAAAAGGGTAGAGAAGATTAAAAAGAAAATAAGATTAAGCCTTTCTTCTTTCTCAATGATACTGTTGTAATATAACAAAATATAAAAGAAAGTAAATCAACGGTTTAGAACTGCTTACACATTACTAGACTGTTGACTTCCCGTTCGCTACTCTCTTCATTTAAAACAAAACGCAATTGAAACGCAATTGAGAAAGTAGGTATAATATAAAAGAAAGTGTAATATATGGCAATTTAACAAACTTTTATATAATATTTGACTACTTATATAAACTATAAATGTAATATTTATGATTTTATTATTAAATAAAAAGTGCTTTAACAACTTCAGTGGTTTAAGAACTTGACGTCGAAACCCAGCCATGTCGATTGTACGTCAACGTCTGGCTAGTCGCGCTCCTTCTACAGTACAAAAAGTAAACCAATTAAATGCATTGTTATAACAATTACCAATAAGACAGGGGATCGAAACATTTAAACATGAACAGGGTTGTCGTTCGTCCGGACTTACCTGATATTAGTTGGACTTTACTAAAGTTGTCACAGTTGATGTGTGCTGAATTATGTGTCATTTAACTTTACTGGTTGTACAGTTACATGCCGTAATATTATAAAAAAATAATTTATGAAAAGTATATACAAGTTACTTATTTTTACCGAATTCCATAGTTCAGACACGTGTACATACATCATTCATATGATACAAATATATCATTTATAAGTGTTGCTTAGAAGTTCACGTTTGTCGAAAATAGGTTTGAATAAGGTGTGTCAGCTAAAGGACCATATGAACAGGAATAACCACGGCATTTTTTTTCTAAATCTAAGGCTACTGTTGACCATGACGACCTTCACAGTTTCACAGAGTTTCCACCTGGCACCGACCCAAGTGGCTCCACCCGCCGAACATCATTTATGATGCTTGGTTTATTAAAGGCAACTAACCCGCTTTAACCGTCCTTTGTTATGGGGTAGTTGGGCAATATTGTTATTCAACGACAGCACTATCGGCTAGTCGGCAACATTATCGCCTATATGAAAGCACTCTCATCTTTCACAAGGAATTGCTTACATTTTTTTTTAATTATATTATGTTACATATTATAAAAAAATAATCTTTTATTATTTCAACATGAAAATGACGTACATCATACAAATATCTTGACGTATCTATAATCGTACATTACAAATGCAATATTAAGGGTACGAGTATTTTGATAAAAGTGCCACTACGTGCAGTTAGCTCTACTTCTCTATGAGATAACTCTATAAATAGTCAAACAGTAACAGAGAGTGGTTTATAGAAGAATACTCTTTCACAAGTATACGGCCATGAATTAAAAACATTTTAAATGGTTTTATACATGTGTATACGAACGTTTGAAACGATGCGCAATAAATCAACAAACGTTACTTATAAGCACTAATATTTACAGTTTAACAGCCTCTAAGGCAAGTGTCGAACCTTAACATCATCGTTATAGTTACACAGTACAAACTGATTCAACTAATGCAATATTGATATAAATTTATTTTTCGTGTCCATGTTCCATAAAGACTATAAATATTTACATTTCACGTTCTACATAAATGCATAAATCTATAGTTCAACACAATAAGTATTAATGATGACTGCCTCGTTGCTCGAATGGTTACAAGCGTGACTGCTAATCGAGAGGCCCTGAGTTCTAATCCCAGGTCGGGTGCTACTGAATTTTTCTAATTTAGAATTTCTAGTAGTGACCCGAGGTCTGAAATTGTGCCCGGAATTATGTCAATAGGCTCACCACCTATTCCATGGGACTTAAACGTAACTGGTGAAACGTGGGAGTGTACTACACTCCTCTGCCAACCCCTTCGGGGATTACGGGCGTGATGTTACGTACGTATTTTAATTTTAGTCAATAATTTCATACTTTTAATTACACATACATAATATAACAAAGACCGAGTACATTGCTGAATAAAACACTATTTTTTGTTCGAAACAACTTTTGTAACTTTTGTAAAGGCGTGATGTACCTTTTCT
This sequence comes from Parelbella ahira ahira, assembly GCA_018244795.1. Taxonomy (NCBI): domain Eukaryota; kingdom Metazoa; phylum Arthropoda; class Insecta; order Lepidoptera; family Hesperiidae; genus Parelbella; species Parelbella ahira. The sequence goes on from DWME01000678.1 coordinate 14,308, forward strand.
GTTATTAAGAGTGATGGTAAAATGTTAAATCAATTTATTTTACCATCACATAACTGTACTATACATACACGCGGTATATATATAGGTTTGTATAACAAATTGTATATGTGTTTTGCATAACACAGACAAACGAAAGAGCTCGCATTACTCATATTGTATAAGTTTATGAAGACATAGTCGCGTGTAATTTCTTGTTTGTACATATAAATATGTATGTAGTATATATACGTACACTGCGGTAAGCTTTATAGGTATAGTAAAATTAGTGAACTTTATGTTGCAACAACGTTGATCAATGTTATGCATCACTGTATTTAGTGTAGTTATGTCTATTTTTAAGAACTAATATGCATATCCAATACGCCAAATGTCATTTTTAAATGTTTTATTACTCTATTCTGGTAATAAGTAGGGTAGTCGACATTTAAACTCAACGTAACAAATAGAACAACTCCATTCAGACGTCCAAAGAAACTGTACTCAATAAGATGATTAAAGCAACACCAAGAAACGTGAAAGATTAATACTTCGGAATTAGATTTTCACGAATCAAAGACGAATTTGTAATATGATAGAGCGTTATTCGTGGAAGTTTCGAAATTTGTCTCCGATAACAGATTGACGTAATTGTATGGGAATCTCGTCTTTAACACAAGTACATAAGGGTGTGTATTAAGTACGTAATTTGGGAACAGTCGTTGGTCCATCCGGCCGGAAGATTACTCTTTCGATATGATTAAAAGGGTGAGGACTGTTTTATGTGGCAATTAGGGAGTTTTGTTCCTTTGAGTTCCCGTTTCCATGGGAAGAAAGATGTTGAAGATAACCCTAGATATTTACGATGATGAAGTAGTTTAGAATTGTTCTCCAACTTGGATATTTAACGTCGGAGAGATTTCTGAATCGTATCGTGTTTTTAAGTATAATTGGCATCACAGTACAGCATTGTTCGTGGAAATGATATTGAAACTAAGTTCACAAAAACTCTAATAACATTAATTACTTTACCAAGTTTGGATTGTAACTAATACTTATGGGTGCAGCAGTATTTCAATTTAAAAGCCTGGTTTTGGATGGGACTTAGACAAAGTAACACATAGGGCTTCTTAACTTAGACTTAAGATCTTAGCTACGACACTGGGTTTGCCGTTAATCTGATCCACACAAAATTTCAATGACCGGAGACCGAGGTTTAGAATTTAAGGAAATTAACCAAAATAATTACTGTAAATGGCCCGCATGTTCGTTAGATACTCTAGAAATATATTTTCAATAATTACTATAACATTAAAGTACAGACAAATATTTAATAACGGTAAAAGACGTTAAACTAGGTATATTGTGAATAATATATAATATAAAACCGGGTATCAAAAGAAAATAAGTAGGATTACATAAAAAGCCTGTATGAAATGTAGGCAATTGAAATTTGTAACACGTAGGATATATTTTTACTTCTCTAAAATTAATTAAAGTTGAGTACCTACTATTAAATATGTAATAATATATTTACATCAATATTGGGTTAGTGGTGAATCTGTTTGTGGTTACGTTTTAATCGGGTCTCTAAGTTTGTCAGTTACTGAACATCACTCGTTATTTACTGCGTCTGCTCTCCTGAGCACTTACTAAGTGTTTAACTAGCGGTCACCCATCCATGAGTTGACCAGCATAGCTTATCTTTACATGCCACCGGCATTAGGTTATCAGTATTCCCATTCAATGAAATTCGTTCTTCTATTAACAGTCTCTCTTACAAACATGCACGTCTCAAATTAATAATGGCGCTAATAAGCTAACCGTGATTTCCTATAGCGCCATAGAGACTTTTGAGTAATTGGGTATAGTAATTAGTGTCGTTGGTGGAGCCAGTTTTAGAGAATAGTGACTTCCCCACCAGCCAATTTTAGTCAAGATATATGAGGTTTGGTCTCCCATGTTTGAGTAGGTATATGTATGACTGTAGGAAGAGAGTAGCAAATGCACAAGAAGCAAGGTCTGTAGGTCACTCAGTGTTCTCTGTCTAACTGCTTGGTAGTATCTACCGGCTACTCCCTAAAGGATCTAGCGTGACGATATAATAATAATATTAGTGGCGTGATACGAAAATGTGTCACACATAAATTCGTGATTCGCGCACATTATTATGCTCTAAGTTACTTACGTATACACACCCAATTTATTTTTATTTCCCTTTCTAATGTATACAAAATTTAATTAATGATTCCATGTGCCAATATTATGTTTCTTATAGTTGAGCTTAAAACATTCACCTCGTTACAGTGTAGTAACATTGGGAAAGCCTACTGCGTTAATGTTAAACAGCCGTAAAACTGTTAAGGTAGTTTGTAGTAACAACGATTTTGAAAGCTAGTTATTTTTACAGGTAACATAACATCGAACGAGGAGTTGAAAAACGAAAGTATCGCTGTCATATCTTTTCTTTTCTCAAGACAAAGAACTCCATCCATATTTATTATGTCAAATGATACAAAACTGATAAAAATAAAATCAACAACCGTAAAGTTAAATAAATAAATAATTAATGCACATTTCAATAATTTTAATTGTAATATATGTATGTACATATATTGTATTGTATATTTACGTTTAGTTAAAATAAACTTTAACACTGGATATAAAAATATCAAAACTGTTTTTCAAGAATGGATCGATCAACTCGATTTGGCAGTATTTCCAAAGAATATCGACTTAAAGATGGTATAGTAAAGTTGGCGGATTCCTTAAAATTGCCAACTGAACTTTTCACTTACAGTTGATTGTTTGTTGCCAACAGTCAAGAAGAAGTGGCTCAAAATTGAAAAATCGTGTTTGTCTCAATATCTTATATCATTTATTGAAACAATCTAGGTATACAATATGCTTCATCGTATCTGCTCAAATCAGATAAGTTTGTTTTAGGCAATTTTTCGCAATAATATTCTAAATTATATTTCAACGAATATTTCTTGTTGTTGAAGGAAGAAAAATGGAAGAGTTAAAAATTAATGAAAGCGTTTCTACCAGGATTAATCCAAAAGGATAGCTTGTTAAGAGGGGTAATCTGTTCACCGTTTGCGTAAAGATAATCAGCAGTGAATGTTCAATTATATAAAGGAATAAAACTTTCATTTGTTCATCCAAAAGCATTGTAAATGCACCAATAAAACGTATTCCATTGAGATAAAGGAATCAAATCTGACGTTGAAAGGCTTCGTCCGGTGAGGCAGCAGTAATAATCTATTTGCATTTGATTCGCCAAAAAGACGATGAAAAAATTTGTAGTTTATTAAAAACTCTGAATAGCCACTTGTGGGTCCATAATCTGCTTATTTTTCATCGGGGAGATCATTGTTTTTAATTGCGAATACCCATTGCGAATTCTCGTTTTGTCTGTAGTATTTTGTTTTCGTGACAGGCGGAAGCGGATATAGAGGGAGACAGAATAATAGCCGTCGGAAATGGTCAGACATGGTGGATTCTTACTTTTTTCTCTTGTACACTGGACATCGCTAACTCAATACCGACAATGTTCTATGTACACAATATGGTGTTTTAATCCTTTGCATATAAAGGCTATAATCGCATAGACTTTGGACGCTATTTTGGAGTCACGAACTCGGGCGATTCAACAGAGCGTAACGCAATGTATGCAATCCCGGGATGTACGATGATATAATGTATGAAAAGTATATATAGTGTATGAAAAATTCTATTCGATGTTCTCAGCACAATTTTGTATCATTGTTTCCCTTTACTAGTCGCGTAGCTTCTAGCAATGATATGACTTGACTTTGAATACTTAATTAATTTTCCTATGAATTAACGCCTAATCCATCACCTAGAAATGGTTAAATATTACTTGAAATCCCTGAAAATTTTCTATTTAGCATCCAAATTAAGCAAAAATTCAATCCATGCAGAAATTAAATAAGTATGTGAATCTGAAGAAGAATTTGACTCTTAAAAATAAGTTGGAAGCATAAGGAATTTATTTTACCGGATTCCGACGAGATGCGTAAATAAAATGCTCTAAGCGAAACTTCGGTTAGTTGACAGCGGTGACGCTTCAATCGAGGGGGAATACAATAATATTATTACTGGAACGCCGAGTGGGAAAGTCCATTTGTATTATTAGAAAACTTAAACATTTTTAATAGAGCATCTGTGCCCGATTCCAGGAATAAGGAAGATTCCTTGAAGAAAAGAGCTGAGACAGTTTTAAAAAGTAGCTTTTTTCGACTTTGAATATACTTATTAGCAATTTTTGTTCAAGAAAATTTTCCCCTGGTCTGTTTGTTTATTCAGAGTCCAACAAGGTTGTAGGGGTTTTACTTAATATTTGGGTAATTTAGGCTAAAGTTTTAAAATTTTTGAGACGTTTCTCATGAAACAACTTTTGTAATAAATATTCATAGCTATACTTGTTTGAAACATCTTTCTTGGCTTGAATTTATTTTTAAGGGACTACCATAATTTAAATTTCGTAAGCGTATATGTATGATTTATTTACTGTTCATTCAACGGAATTTCTTCTAAAATTATTTTCTATCGAGTCATCACAATAATTGAAAAAGAGCGTAGTTTGTGTTATTGTTCTATTTACAAATTGTATTTTATAAATGATATAACCGATTAAGTTATTCTGTTTAAAAGTTATTTTGACCCAAATTTATTGATTCCGAAGGGGGTCGAACCGCAGTCGGAGCCCGAGGCAATATACGCATGGGAAAATTGAATACCCTAAACATCGTCTTAATGATGATCCAAGCCAAACAATTTACAAAGCGAATGTTCAAACAAACTTAATTAGTTTATCCTGGGAGAAACCGACGTGAAATATGTTCTGTAACTACGGGGAATGTATTGATTGGCCATTAAAATAATGGCTGCGCGTTTGAGCGATACGCTTCATCGTCTGAAGGGGCATCCTACAGTAAATAATGCATAACAACCAATTTTATTATACCTTCCCTGCTCCGCACTTCATTTGCTGTCGCGAACAAAAAAGGGTTAAAAAGGACAATTGAAAGGATCAAGTTACGCTGGTCATGTCACTATTTGTTTAAGATCGACTCGCCAGCTCGTATCGAAAATAAAGTGAAAAACGATCAAAAAGCGAAAACTGGTAATTTCCGGCGCTGTATTGTTCTCGGCCCACGTCCGTCGAGGTAATCGAAATTAAGTGATCCATTACAAGATTCTCGGCCCTGTTAAGTTGTACAAACGACAGAATTATTTATGGATTCGATTTTTTATGCCTCGTTAAGCAATATCATTTTCGTCGTTTTCATGCGTGCTTTTATGATCTGGCTATTGTGTTCCACGAGGATGGTTAGCATAATTTCTTTGTGATCCCTGCACTTAGTACATAAAATAGTACCTACTCAACTACCATTTTATTTATAGTAATTAAGGTCCTCATTTTATAAAAAGAATTGCTCTATTTTGGCGAAACTGGCGATAGTGGGGTTTACTAGATACTTCGATAAAGATATTTACAACGTCCTACTAGCAGATCTGATTGATTTTAATAATTCATTCAGCATAATCTAATAATCTACACTTGTTGAATACTAAGCGAAATGTATTCTCATAGCGTGTGGTCGTTAAGAATTGGAATACAATGGACTGTGAAGAAATTAGGTGACTTTACAGAACTGTATGAGGAATGTGACGACTCGTGGAAAACAGTTCAGTAATATGTGAAGCAGTCAATATTAGATTTTCACTTATATGTTAAACTTTAATGCATGAATAGATAGTATAAAGTTTAAAAGAGAATCTTCTAAATACTCGTTTACATGCTGACAGAGTTTGTAATCAATGATGCTATTGTGAAATTATTACAATATGAGATAATGATATAGGTATGTATGCCTTCTTATGTCTCATAGATTTTTATTTATATTCATAATATTCAAAGACAGAAGTTGAGTTTAGATATTATGACTTGACTATCAACTTAAAAAGTATGAACTATTGAAGGTACTATTTTATTTATAATGAAAATAGAGCTAAGAGCATAGCTAAGCTAAAACAATAGTGAAAAAATGTTAGAATAAAATTAAAAGTTTCTTCTAAAAGAGTTTACATTTTTATCACAATCCTTTTACATATTATATTCATATAAGTACCTACATAATATTTCAACCCGACCAAATCCTCCTCCAAACATCTTTGAAGTCAGTAAGAATTAGTCGAAGCGAATTTCTTATTAACTCATTGATTTATCGCCGACAAGTTTTGAGGTATGACCCGTATGCTTGTAGTTAATCTTGATTTAAGAGACGTAAACGGCTTGTCGCCGGCCCGATATGGTTTTAAAATATTCACGATTTACATGTGAGGTCTATCGTTCCGGACTTAGTTGGGTTTACTTTACTTAAAATAGGTTTCACACTTCTCTATAGATTAAGGAAACGTAATTGTGCGATTTATAGATGTTTTAGGTTCAACTGAAAAATTTTTTGGGTTAATATGTATAATTTTATGTTATTACAATTACAACACGTTTGTTTAAAATATTGCGAACATTTTGATTATTATTATATGAAAATATCCTTAAATCTGTGAACATCACTTATAATTAAAATCTGTGCACAATTCTGTGTCCGCATTCCTTAGAGTTTAAGCGTATAAAGAAGCGAGCTGAACTAGTTCGAAGATTAATTAAAAACCTTCTGTTCAAAAAATTGCCATAGCAAAAAGGAGAAGCGTGAGATAAATCTGCCGTCTACTCGTAAATAAATGACTTTACTTCCACGTCTGATAATGATAAGAAACAAATGAAATCTTACACTTGTATCATAAAAGGTTTTGTCTAGATAATTTAAAACTTTTTCCTGGAGGCCTCAGAGGAATTCATTTTTATATTACTAAAAATACTTAGTGTATAGTTAAAGTGATGAGTAGTTTCCCATAACCGTCATCAACGTTCCCTGATTAATATAGCGGGATTTCTTAAGAATAGATAAAGATATTTTAATTAGTCCCAAAATACTTCAATAAAACTACGGGCCGAGGAACCGTAGTTATAAATTAAGGATGGTTCGGGGTCTTGATAACTATCTGTAGTTTTTCTAAGAATTTATAGTTTGACGCGGTCATGGAGCCACTGCTACCGTTTTAACACATCCGCCAATAAAACTGATTGACATTAATTTTGTTGACTCAGTGACAGCAAAGACGTAGAGCCGTAGTGCAGCGGTTTGGTTGAGTTCATAAGATTTAGCGGGTCGTTCCTTTATTAAATTCTCAAAGCAAAAAAATCTATAATAAATGTGAAGCCGGTAACATCAATTATGTAAGAACAATTTTCATACATCAAAAAAGAAAGGTAACATCTAGTTACAGGTATTAACAGAACTTAAAAGCTTAAGATACGACGCCAAAGAATTATTCTAATATGAAGTAATTAAGACTGCTTTGAGTTAGTTTCAGCATATAATACAATCCGTATAAGATATGAGTTTAGGCGCAGTAGAAGAAAATGTTTCACAGAAATCTTATCACTTAAACTAAAACAAATCTCATTGGATCGGGCTAATGTGGTTTCAACATTTGTCTTAAATTACAGACACCACATTCGTTCTAACGTTAAAGGGGAATGTGATAGATAAAATAAAACTGACAAATAAACTACGGAAAATTTCATTTGTGGTACTGGTGAGGCTAATAATGATTTGTGTAATGAAACGAGTAAGTAATTGCTATGTGAGAAAGTTTGGTCTCTAAGTACGTCAAATACTATTGGACTGAAACCATACGTGTACAATAAATATTTTCTATTAAGCGTGCATGCTACTAATGCTTCGTCATATTTACTTGTATCGAGTTCCATGTTGTTTATTTGTTATGCTCTTTTTCGGTACAAAACGCAGACACCATTGTTTTAATAATTCGTGTATTTGCAAGTTATCTACATGATACTAAATTATACTGATATTAGATTTTTTATTTATTTTAAATATTACATGGCTATGTCATTTTCTTCGTTAATATTTTTTATGGCTGTGCTGGTTTTCAAATGAGAAGGAATAGGGCGTTACTTTAAGATGAAATACTTAAACTGTTAACCTTTGAGTGTCATAAAAACAATAACGGCACCATTCATAATAGTCAAACCACGACAGTGAGCACGATGAATTCTAAGCGAATACATTATGATGAAAGAAATCTTAACTAAGGATATGCGTAATCCATACTAAGTATACATGGCGCCATGTATCCTCAGAAACTACTCGGGCCGGAAACTTTGTTCCTCACAATGAATCAAACGAAACGATAAATATGTTGAAATGCGCTTGTTGAAGCTGTTTGGTATGGACATAAGATTTATCAAAGATCGTACGACTTTAAAGCGAAAGGATTCCATTAAAAACTTTAATTACTTCTATGGGTGTGTAAGAATTTCTAATTTAAAATATAGATGATGCCAGGGTTTTACGTTTTACCTGCGGGCTGGTAATAAAATTTTTCGATTTTTCGATATATGTTTGGCTTCGCTATACGGTTAAAATATGTGGAAAAAATTTATACGATCTATGAGCACATTAAACACTATTCTACTATACTAAGCAAAATATACTAGTCACTAGATCTACAGTCCTTTATGTTTTTAGATCAAGCGACATTAGACTTTAAATTCGATATAGGTATAAGAAGAAAACGCAATGTCAATTAATTACATACAAAAATTACATGTCTGTATTGAACGGAAGACTAGTTAAAGTCTAATAATATCTGTTACTATATATCTGCAGAAAAGATAATAAAAATAAGAAGATAAAAAAAACAGAAAATGTTAGAATTAGGTTGCTATTGAAAGTTTTTAATCAATGTATGTAATCAAAGTAATAAAGTTAAATAAGTATAACAAAAGCGACAATAACAAAGAAACCGCAGAAAACTTCATGAACAATGCAGTTAAGGGCCGCGTGGTGACAATGAGGCACATTCGTTTTCACTTCATTAATAACACTCGGGTTTTAATAAAAGAGACGCTAATTTATAAATACTTAATACGAACACAATGGTCGTAGATCACCGTAATTGGCTTAACGAGTGGGTAGGTACGGTTTATAGGTGAAATTGTACCGAACATTAACACGCAACCTTTTCAGTATTTTCAGTAATTGTTATATTTTATGAATGCCAGTTACTGAAACCATATCTTATTAATACTGACGGTCCTATCAAACTATAGGAAATTTAGTTTAAGTGTTTCGGATCGTAATTTACTACATACCTACATAAGTATTAATAAAGGGTAAGATAAATTTTAGGTAAGATAAATGCCATGAATACTTAAAACATACACTAGTTGCTCTGCCAACGGCAGTGAAAACTGAAACTGACGGAACTAAAATCAAACTAAGAGAACCTAAGCGCACTAAATCGTGTCTACTCATTCATTGCTAATAGCGTACCATACTAGACGAGTCACTGCGGCGTTGACGACTGCACTTTCATACTCATTTACGATTAGCTGTGCATTCAATACACATGGTAATACGCTCAAAAGAACCTTTCAGCAAACAGAGGCTTCTAGCGCATTTGGAGAGTGTTAGATTCGACGTAAAAAAAATTATGTGGAGATGGAGAGCAAAAAGCGTAAATTTATATTTTTATGTATGTTTACGTTCATAATGTTAATTTCAAATATATGAATAGATTTCATATATGTACTTAGTCTGTGGCCAAAAAGCAAGGCATACACATATTATGAGAGTCAATAAAGCTCATCCAAAATTTAACGAAATAGCTACCACTATTCAGTATATAAATTCTAAAGTGTAAAAATGAATAGTACTTAATAAGATAAAATCGCTTGATAACAAATCCTTAAATATAACGTGAACATTACGATGAAGTCACAAACTTAAGTAAATAAAACTGACATTTGGCTGTCGGCGGTTTATTAAGGGCAGTCGACAGCTTATGAATGGCCATCTCACATGCAATCGCAGTTATGGCTCGGGAAAAAAATTCACTACACTAACCTTTTTCAGGTTTTTCTATGGTCTTTTAGTCATTATTAATACGAAATACAATAACGTTTGGTCTCCGCTTTAATAAATACGTTGCGGCTTTAGGAAAATGAAGATGACAATGAAAATTGTTACAAAAATATTCTTGCTTAGAAGAGTCCCAAGTTTTACCTACATAGGAACACGGGCGTTGTTTCTATAATAGCATACAATCTATGATGATATTGTATTCAACCCTGGTAAGTTACTATATTTTTGTGTCCATTCTTCAACATAATATGTTGAACGAAACACATTAAGAATATATTTGAAAGTGGGTATCAGAGATTAAAACCACAACATCATAGTATTTGTGTCGCCATGTTTAAATACGAAGCCGTTGATAGTCATAGTACTTTTATTTAAAGTGCTATGCAACTGTTTATCTACTTCAGTTAAAATTTCATGACAGGTTGTTAAAACTTTAAATAAAACCAGCAGTAACATTAGAAAAAAATTAAATATGGAGAAATCAACCCAGATAAATATTCCAACTATTATGCTTAGAAAGATTTTAAAAATTTCGTTTCCATTAGATTCTTAAATGCTGAATGCAGAATTATTTGCTAGCGTGTTAACAATTCGAATAAATGTCGAACTTGGAAACCTTTTTTGGAATACATTATGCCATATTTCCAAAAGTACCTTAAACGGAGTGCTTTGTAAGAGGTATTGAAGGACAATAAACTGACGACTCCTTTAGAGTTATCAATAACCGTAGTTGACATTAATTCACTTGTTGTTTGTTGTTTTATGCAAATGTTTGCTTGTCGGCATTACAAAAATATTGTCTATGTCTTATGTATTTGGCTTTGTTCTTCGCATCTACGTACCAGTGACAGTTGCCAATCATGTGCACCATATATTATAGGATTTTGTAAACATTGATCGCGGTAGAACTAAAGTAAGCCAACGAATTCTATGACGCTTGACTGTCTTTAGTTTCCTAAAGGCTGCAAGGGCTCTTTTTGGCTTTCAAATGGCCTGAACTCATGCAACCGTAGTTTTATTATGGTTATAAATACTAAAATTACTGCGGATAAGACCTTGAATAAAGAATTTTATTTTCACCCCGTTCCGACCTCTCTGAACAAGTTAAGATGGTTGGTTTTGTAGGAAAAAAAAGGTAAAAGATGTTCTTCAGTTGGTAGCGATCAGAAAAAGCAGTTAGGTCAGTGCGCTTCCAGCTCAAAAATAGCGAAAATAAAGTTATGTTTTAAAATGTATTTGAATAAGTAGTAGTGATGAAAGAGCGTAGTGAAATCTATTTAAAGATAAGAATGCATTCATAATTAAAATTTTCATACCTTAAAATTGATGGAACGGCAATATTCTAATTTTTTTAAATACAAATTATTTAATTGAAATAATTTAACTAAATGAAACATAAAAACTGGTTTTTTTTTTAAATTTGTACATTTTATACGACATAAGCATAGAACAAATAATCAATCGGCCCTGAGATATTTAAATAATAAAGATTGCTATTAGGCACTCATACTAGGAACAATAACAACGTGAAGTATATATGTATACCTCCATACGCACCATCACCCACATGTACTTGGCTTCGAAAAGAAGCATTCTCAGTGTGATGGACTTTATAATGCTTTGTGTCAAATACCTGACCATGAATACTTAGGTAAGTATAAAACCTAATAGAAATGTAACCGGTGAAACGTGGGAGTGTACTACACTTCTCTACCTACCCCTTCGGGGACTACAGATATGATGTTACGCCCTAATAGAAATGTGACTAAAGTACTATCCATCTTTAGTGCACTGTACAAATATAAATTACCTTTCTTTAAAACATCAAAATATGTACGATCAAATACATTCGGCAATTTACCCAGTTATTTCATGCAATACAAGTATAATATCAATTATAATTCGAGGTAAAATCATATTTTACAATCATAATATTGTTTTGTAAACATGATTTTCAGCAGATTATTTATCAAGGGAGCTCGTTTTATACGTTTGTTTAGTACCTATCATGTAAAATTTGAAACGAAGGGTTTGAACAAATATAGCTTTGTAAATAATTCAATAATACCATGTTACAGTCGCAACAACGGCAAATATGTGTTTAATATATATATATGTATCCTTCAGTCTCATTTCAGATAGAGTTCATTGTGTTGTGGTTGTCACGGAAACAGACACAGAGATCAGAACCAATACAAACTCGAAGACGCACAAACCATGTATTAATTTGCAATTTACATATGTAGGTATCTGCCTTACTGTAAATTAAGTTCTGAACCTTCTATGCGTACATCTGACACTTTTTGTTCGCTTCTTTGCAGTAATAATAATATCAGCAAGGGTTTGGTTAGACACCTCTGGTAATATAGGTAACAGACAAATCAAAATAAATTGTGATCAAAAATATCCGTGCGCTTCCCACGACGACATTTTCGGAAACGTCATGGCTTCATATTTAGTACATCATTTTTTACAACGACAGCAATTCCAACCGGTTTCTTACAATATACATATTATATATCTACTGTCTATTCGTCTTAGAGTAGATTTTAATAAAACAATTTAAATACCAATAAATAGCAAAAACCCACTAGAAATAACAAAAAAACTATTGTAATATGACGGCTTAAAAAACGCAATCGAAATCGCTGTAACAAAAAAAAAATGTAATTGGAACCGCCATAGTCCGTCCAGGTATCAATAAAACATCGTAATAAGTATCGTTGATTGATTGAATATTTTCACCTCACTGACCGGTAATAAACGCACAATACAAAATTTTGAAATTCTCGAAACCATTTTCGGCGCGAGAGGTTATTAAATCTCGCTTGTGATTCGAACAATGGCCGGTGCCAATTAATTGCTACGATGTAAACAGATTGCTTAATTAAGGAAGGGAAACGAATAAGAAACGTTTAGAGAGTAACATGAAGTCAAATTAATTTTAATGATAAACGATTTACGCAGCGCAGTGAAGTGCAAACATCTCTGTGTAAGCGTTAATTTCCTTTACGTCTGATATTCGAATTTGGATTACACGGGTAATCGCGAATTATAGGCGTGTTTGTATCGGTATTCAACGGTTAGTGTTCTCAGTGTTGAATACAACGTCACGTAATCTTTAAATACGTTGCATACACATATACATAAGCTTTAGCAAAGATGTTGTAATTTTCCATAAAAGTGGAAAAAGGTTGTTGTTGTTGATTTATAGCTAAAATAAACAACAATACGACTACTGACCTATACAACTATATAATATCATAATGGACAATTACAACCGTATATCTTTATACAGAAGAGCTCATAATCTTGTAAAATTTGTGTTACAAAAACATGAAAAACCGTTGAATTAGAATAAAATAAACAATCATTGTTCAGATTTACACTATTAATGTCAGACGCATAATAGTGTTGTTAAACAGAACTTAAATGACATTAAACTTAAAATGTAAGGAATTTCGACCATTGTTAGATCACTAGTATTTAAATAGACTCACAAAAACAATGACAATTTTTTTGGGTCAGTGTTATGTTATGGAAAGAATATTAAACAAAACTTATTTTAAACATTGCAGCTACAATCCCGTATGGTCTAGTGGCTAGGATACCTGGCTTTCACCCAGGAGGCTCGGGTTCGATTCCCGGTACGGGAAGTATATTTTCTTGCATACATTTTTTATAGACAACCCAAGCATATTTTTTTATTTATCACATCAATTAATACTTAAAACTACATGGAATGCCGTGTATTTTTTATTCAAGAGATGACTAAAATTTGGTACTAATTAAAAGAAACAATTCAGATCTCATAAAAAATTATATATTTGATGTACGCAATATCTGTGGGTTGCTATGTGGATGGAGAAAGTTTTTTTATTTAAATATGATAGGCTAACGTTTGGCCGTCCCGTCTGATGGAAAGCGCAGTTGCGTTCTAAGATGGAGTACACATGCCTAGGAAATGCCTATTCGCCCATTCTTTTAAGTATGCAGCGTTATATGTGTTTAGGTAGGTAGTTTATTAGTTTGGTTACTCCCGCACAGCTCAATCAACCTTAAAATCTGATGTGCCAGTGTAAACGTCCCAATATTTTCTTATCGTAAAGATTCAGTCTTTAGGAGATCTTTCTCTAATATACTATTGATACGTTGTAGTCCAAGAGAGAGGGTTTTTGAAACTTTAAACACCTCATGTCTTGGCACGATTTCCTTGATACAGCACTTTGTGTTATTTCAATTTGGAGTTTATAAGGCGAAACACATTATTTATTAACCGGTTCCTCAAAATACGTTGCATACAAAAATAACTTGAGCTGGCGCAATCTTCCCGTGAACTCCCGCGGGCGTGATTCCGTTACTGCAAACGGTAAATCTACCGTAGCTATTACATAATGCATTATAAATCATAAGTATTATGTACCAATAAGTTTAATATGAGAAGATTTAATGTTTTATTTGTTGGAACATATCTGAAAAAATTTCTTCCCATATCGGGAATCAAACGCGAGCTTCCAGGTATCCTAGTTACTAGACCATATGGGATTGTGAGCACAATTATTATACCATTTTACTTAATTTCTATAATGTGATGCTAAAGAACACGATAAATGGAGTATTCTAGAAAAAATAAATATAATTAATTTGTCAGTTGATTCAGTAGTGTTATCAAGGCTTATCATGAGATAGGAAAATAATGATAATTTGAAAAAAAATACGATAAAAACCTTGAAAAAAATTCTTCCCGTACCGGGAATCGAACCCGAGCCTCCTGGGTGAAAGCCAGGTATCCTAGCCACTAGACCATACGGGATTCATTTGAAAACGTTAAATCAATGAATCGTAGACAATGTTATGTTTAAAAATCTTCAAGGTCAGCTACTACGTATAACCTATAAATATGTACAGATATTTTTTTATTTGTTCTTAAAAAGTCAATGGAATGAATAGCAATATTTTTTTCAAACGTTCTAAAATTAACTCTTAGACAAAACATTAAAAAATAGCTAAAAGAGTACAATTTATATTCATTTTTAAACAATTTGACTACGTAATTTTAAGTAATAAAATTGTTTGTATACTACAGAATTTTTTAACGTAAATAAAATTTATTTAATATTTCGTGGCAGTCAAAAATCAAATGAAATTTGAACTATTTTAAAATATTTGTATTCCTAATAGCAAATTGTAAGACAAATGAGAATAATTATAAATTAATACTTAAGGCCGAACCGTCCAAATATAATTTTAAATTGTAGTCCAATTTTCACTTTCTAATGGGCGGATTATAATGAAGTTATGATTTGGCTTATTATTATTTTTAAGAAAAAAGAGAAGCAAACAGTCACAAGCGGCTACTGCCGTCCAAACATATCTGCAGGCGACTTTGAACAGAATTGCATGAATAGGAACAGTCCTATTCAGCTATTCATATTGACAGCAATATCAGTCCGTTTTCATTGATTCCCAAAGTGGTCCGGGTGGACCCCAGGGGCCCACGGGAGACTCAACGGAAGTCTAGGTTGGTGTGACCATAAAATAGGGGTTCACAACTCGTAAGCGGGGGTCTATGAAAATTTATGTGCTTTCGATAGTGAAAAACTCAAATGTTGGCTTGACTTCACCTATCAATGTAGGCATATAATATTTTAAGAAACTCAGCGACTATTGCAAGTAAAAACTTGCATATTTCATATTCAGTACAACGTTTTTCGAAAATTGTTAATTCGTGGTTGGTACTCAACCTTAATATAGAATGCAGTATACTGAATTCCTTTTATGAATGAAAATGGCTTGATGAAAAAAATGTTTAATCTTCCATTTGAAAATGCTCTGTAAAGAATTGGTGTCTAATGAATTTTCATATACATTTTATGCAACATCGAATAAATAATTCTTTGTTTTGTACACAAAATATTTCCATTTAATTGCCGTGCTCGATTTAAGGGGTTACACGTTTTTTCGTTTAGAATTTTAAAAAGGGCTTAATTAAAATTTGCGGAAAAACGCGATGTAATGTGTTTTTTTAGGGTTAATCAAAACAGAAGGCGGGATCTCACTGGGTTTATACAGTGGAAAAAATGAATTACTAATAGGTTTGTTGAAAACACATTCCCATTACAAAAGTATATACCCTATTTTATTTCTACACATGTAAATTTACTGCTTCGTTGCTGGAGTGGTTGTAAGCGCAATTGCTGTAAAGAGGTCTTGGGTTCGATAACCTGGTTGGGTATAGCTGGGTTTCGTTAATATGAAATATTAGCTTGGAGTCTGGTTTTATGTCTGGTGTCATTAGGCTTACCACCAATTCTATGGTGAGACGTAGACACAAACAGTAAAACGTAGATTGAGTTCTACATTCCT
>DWME01000679.1:0-30684 GCA_018244795.1 Parelbella ahira ahira
TTCAAGCGTTATGGAGAATATCATGGAGAATTCTGAAGTATGTAGGGATTCTTACGTTGTTTTCTCTAAAGCAAGTGATTTTTAAATCTTAGAACGAACATGTAAACAGTTGTTCATCAACATTTGAACTTTGAGAGCTATCACTGCTAATGTCATTATTAAATTCCAATCAATTAGAATGAATCGTTCCTCTAAAGAAACATCTCACTATTTAATTGATGAAATTCATTGCACTTAATACAAATATTATCTAAAATTTTGTGTGAATCATCAAGATATGTGATTCGGTATTATCTATCTATCCATCTATAATTTATATTACCTAAAAACGAAAAATTTTTGTATATATCCATACTAATATTATGAATGCGAAAGTAACTCTCTCTCTCTCTCTATCTGTCTGTCTGTGACGTCGTCACGGCCAAACCGCTGAACCGATTGTGATGAAATTTCATATTAATATAGTCGTACTTGAGAGACATTTTTGACTTAAAAAAATGTGCTAGCCTTTCAGCCACAAAATCTCGCCGCAGACAATGTTCGCCATTATAATCTTCGGACTACCGCTTAAATTATCTAGAATAATTTAGTAGGTACCGTAACAAAATAATAATGATATAGCTACCCTGTCTTTAACCTCTACGTAAGGTCGCGATCACACCAAACCTGAGTGTTTCTTTTTAGGTTACGGAGAGGGACTGTTTCAGAGATTTTTTAATAGTTTGAAAATACCTCTTTAAAATTCTCTGGCCGCTTTTAGGGGCAGGTAAAAAAAATCTAGAACTTTAATCGGAGAAGTGACTACTGCTGCACATTTCAAGTACGCTGACCAAGTGCATCGAGATGCCAAATTATATAAAAAAATAAGAAGTTTTATACGTGTAAAATTTTTCCACTTCAGACCATTATAAAACAATGTCCGATTAAAATTGAGTCAATTTTTCACACTTTCATTGCTATTGTTAAAACATTCTATAGTTGAACCGATTCTTACAAATAATGTATCCACTTCATTGTGTGTGAATCATAAAAATATATTTTCAAGACAAAGTTAGTAACAATAGTTCGAGGCATTATATGATTATCCTTGGTTATTCGCATCGAGCCACGAAAGGAAAATTCCTATAATATATGTTTATCGTTCATTAAAGAACTGTCACTGCTCAGATTATTTTGGCGCCATTTTCGATAAACCTGTTTCGATAATATTATCTTTCGCTCTCTGACTCAATCAACTAGTTTTATCTTGTTCATAAATTCTATATTTGCGACTATAAATTCACAACCTTGTAGTTGTACCTACTATTACATAAATACATATCCATAAGATGAGTCATAATACATCAGAAGATAGATGCAAAGAAAAGTAGATAAATATTCAAATCAACAATCTTTCATATCCATCCGCTCGGGAATCGAGCCAAGAACCCTTCATACAACGGACCTGAGTGATGACGTGAGCGTTTAAGATTCAAAATCGTTATGTAGACATAGCAGCACGCATATAAGCAATTGCCAATATATTGAAACAATGGAAATGAGGTTAGTTCTAAGTTCTCTTCCCTGTAAAATGAGATTTTCGGTTGTCATTACTGCAATTAGGCTTTAAAATCTTATTGGACCAGCGTTGGTACATCGCTAACTCACTTTTTAACATACTCATGTATAGTTTACTTTACACTCCCCGTATTTTTTAATTTTCTTTAACCTTTGCCTATAAGACTACAGGTTCAATTGTAGAGGGATATCGAAAACCATGTCAATCGGTTCAAAAGAACCGATTGCCAAGTGATGGAAGTGTAAAATAGTTCACTACTTTTTTGAGTATCTGTCGTGACGCACAGTATCTGTCGTGTTAAAATGTGTCCATATGTATGTACATCTGTTCGGCGCGTAATGTAACTGTAATGAAATATACAACTAATAAATAAAACAGCTGTAAAAAATAAAACATGTTCCAAAAACCTTAATATAGGTAATATCTACGTTGGACACGTAAGCATATAGATATAAACTTCGTACATAAAAGACAATACTCAGTCAACTAGCAACATATTATGTCGATATGGATGTGTGTACACGTGTTCTGAAAACTATAAAAATGAAGCGTATTCTTCGTATTCATTTATAACTATACAATAAAAAATTTTTTATAGCGTTGTCCATTAACACGGCTAACGAATTCGCGTAAATAACGTAGGCACTCGTGTCATGGGTTCCTGGTAATGAATGGACGTGTTTAATTAACGTTGCTCAGTAGTGATGACATCAGTTAGGTGTGACGTGAACTAAGGAACGCAAGGCGTGGTCTTTTCTTGGTCGGCTTTCGCGTTATTCTCTACTAAAGGTATCTTACCTTCACGGCTGGAAACGGACATCTCTGGTTATAATGTCCATAGGCGACGATAACCACATACTATGACGTGGCCCGTTTGAATTTTCGGCGACGTAAGTAAAAAGATATATTTAAAAAAGTTTGCCTACCACATTTTGACTTGTTAGATTCATTAGTGTTAGTACTTTTACGAATTCGCACTGAAAAATGGGAGAGTTACTTCCAATCCTTCTCAGTTGCTTGGAGATAGACGCCCAAACACTGATGTTGACGTTGGTTACACTGTAAATTTCAATGTAATCAGAATAAAATACAATCATAGAAACACAGTTAAATATGAAAACAACAGTCTTCATTCAAAGATCACAAAAGCTAATATGAATGGTGATTTTAATGCTCTTATTACACAGTGTATTAGATTATTATCCAGTTTTGATTATATAAAATTCTAATTACGATCACGAAGAAAACAAAGATATGTTGCGAAATCTTCCCTCATGCCTTACATAGTTGGCATCCATCTTTTCCTTCAACCGGAGATTCTACCGGTAATAATCGTTTGAAGTCAGGGATCAAATGCTGTTTGTATATCATCAGTTCGTATAACGACTTCGTTAAGGATTATTGTGCACTCGACAATGGATATGGTTGGAATGCTGAAGAGGCATTCCCATTTAGTATTCAAAGGGTGACACGGTTGATGTACCTTAGGGGTTTGCGGGTTGCGCCAAAGACAGATAATTGCATGCATGAAAATACAAATATTATCATTTACCTTTAATGTAATCAAATATATCAACGTAGATAGATACAGCTTTAAACAAAGGCTGTAATGGAGGAGACAGTAGAAAAAAACGGATAGGGTACACAGAATGAGAATGTTTTAAAAAAATATTTTCCCTTGCTATTTCCATAGATACTGTTGTTGAAAAGCGGTATCATTTTACGAGCGTTGCTGCTTTACTTTTAATTAAAATGTTTTTGTTTTTATGATAAAATCCCGACTCGTCACGGCATTCGCATTGAGGCGGATCGTACAAAGCGCGGGCGAAAAACGAAGGGGAAACAAAAAAAATGTGAGCGACAAATTTTCCATTTTAAATGCAGTCTGGCAGGAATTACGTCTGGTTTACGAAACTCCGGAAATACAAAGAGAGTGTACCAACGTTTCGCCGACTGCGGTGCAAATAGAGTGTAGATGGGGATGACTGAAATGTTAGGGGAAGGGTTGCAGCCTCCATTTTGCGGCTTAATGCATTCGTTTTAATTGCGTCTGGGTTTTGTGTGCCTACTTATATTTTTATGGCGATTATTGAGAGCTGGATTCCGACTTTTTAAAGTTGATGGTATTTGACATAACTTTAATACTGATTATTATTTTATAATTGTCTTTACAAAGTATTGACACAGCTTGGTACGTTTCGGCAATGTAATGATAGTTTTAGTAGCGATCAAAAATTGTATCGAAATTGAAAGGAAATGTATTATTTTTATCGACGATATTCGATTCGATTGATTTATGTTATTTATATTACTTGTAAGATCCTTTCAGATAATATAAAGCCAATCGTAATTTATGTATGAGATAAAGTCAAATTCATATTTTATTTTTCTATTCAATTTTGGAAAACTTCTCTTAAATTTTCCACCGTTAGATATCGTCGTTGTCATTTTCGTCAACATCATCAACATCAATTCCTTTTATCAGTCAGAATAATATTAGTTAAAGCCACAACATGCCTTACTATCCAAGTGCCTAAAGGGTACCTGAAGCATCCATTTCATAGATACCTATATCCGAAGTACCGAGATATTGCTGTGTCCTCGTGACCAATTAGTGCCGATGTCACTATTAACACAATGTATCGTAAATTAGATAATATTTTTCTAACATTATTATTCAGTAATTTTAAAATTAAACACTCTATGTTTTCGAAATACCAAAACGAAGTACAGTGTGGCGCTCTGAAATAACCCTGTAACAGTTATGACTCATGCGTTTCTCGGTATTTCCTCTGATGATCCTGAATCACAGATCTAACAAGCGAAGCGTTAATTAGGCCTACTACGAATTTTTATACTACTGCGAAACTCTTCGTAATTTTCATTAATGGCTCTACTATATCGTGACACGATTTTCCATGCTGAAAACTTTTCTTATTTTTAGTATACGTATTAATTAAATTGTGCCATTGTTTTACATGCTGAAACGTGGATAAACATCTCATCGCTGGCTTGAGAGATGTCGAATAGGATTTTAAAAGATCTCAAATAGACCATCAGATTCTTGTAATTAATTAGATTATAGATATTAGTTACAGCTTTGTTCTTCACCCATTTTGGTGCTTCTATTATACAGGTAATTATAAAAGAATACAGAATGCCGAAAATCTCTATCCTTACGGACCTGACGTTTTCCTATCCACTTACTCTCTTCTTCTATTTAAACTCCTTTTTTCACATTCTGTCCTCATTTATTTTTAAATTTGAATGTGTCTACGTTGTACGTACTATTAAGAATGTAACATTAAAATAATCACCCTACTATCTTTCTAATACTTCTTCAATACACCATAATGAGACACAGTGGATGTTTCGATGTTGAATATGCTATTAGTAGATCAGTACACACTAGCCAGAGATCTGGTCACAACTAGAAATGTACTTATTTGTGCTTGTAATATCCTTTGTATCTATCCAGCCATCAACCTTTTGACAGCCGCTGACGGTCCACAGGACATTAGGGAAGACTTAATCAGCGCCACTCCTTTCCATCCCGGTCTGAAAACACCGAATGCCAATTATCTCAATCCTTGCAACTTGACATGCTTTAACGAAATTCATCATCTTTTTCATAACTTCATTTTTTTAAACATAATATTTAGTGTGTGTCCTAACTTGAAATTCCTATTAATAACTCAAGATGAGTGCTCGGTGCATAAGAATACGTAAGCCCCCTATCCCAAGGTATGTACGTATAACAAAACAAGTTAAGCGTACACGTACATCTCTGCCAGACAATTAAGAGAAATGGAGGCGTAACGTGATGCTACTAAATGTCGTTTCTATTGAATCTCTGATCTGTGATAGCCTCGAACAGTTTGACATGCTGTACCGACATACATAATTATGTCGCCTTGACACGCTTCGATAATCTATATGTGGCCGTTATATGGAAAATGGCGTCCGTGAAATCGCTCGAACGCCATGAGAATACACCTGCCACGCTGTCCGTCACGAATAATTAAATATTCCTGGAAACTGCCTATTCACGAAAAAATATAATGCTAGAAATAATTATTTCAATCGTGACACAGTCGCACGTAAGTTTTAGTTAATGTGAATTGGGTGTGACCATTTGCATATCTAACTTTTGGGTCTAGAATTTTTGACAATCGGTAGACCTTTGAGTATTTAAAAAAATTCTTTGAGTTTTTATCGTGTATATCTTTGTAGTGCTTATTATTCTTTCGAATACATTCTTTATATTTATTATTCATAAAAATATTTATTATTATTACTGTTCATTTGCCATTGAAATTATTTCTTTGTTGAATATTATGTACCTACATGTATCATCATCATTAAGCCTACTCCCGTCCACTGCTGGACGTAGGCCTCTCCAATGGCACGCCACTGAGCTTGATCTCCAGCTCTTCGCATCCAACCACTGCCAGCCACTTTGTCTATATCTTACATGTGTATTTCTTAATTATTTCTACATTAATAATGCCAGTAAAATTATTATTTAATATTAAATGTTCAATGCCTATAATTAAAAGCTTAAATAATAAAAGACTCATTACTAAACATTGTAAACTGAACATCGAACAAACTATACTAAAGCATTGTAAAAATAGTACTGTAGTCTGTAAATAGAAGATATTGGTCAGATACAGAAGGGCTTGTAGTCAAAGCATATAGCAACACTATCAAATATGTGTTGCCATTCCGAAATAAACCATCTGAATCTCTGGAACACACTTGATAGATATATCTGGATATCCTAATCAACATTTAATTTGGCTGCGGCTCAATAAATAACATATCTGCGCTTATATGACTAATGCCCGCAGTTCATTACATTTTTCAAGCAAAACGATTTATTTGATGGCGTGTTGCCAAAGGATTTGCGAGTTTCTCGGAAGCACTCCGCAGCCCTGCGATATGTAAAGCTTACATCAAACTCCTTTATAAATAGTAGTAGGCACATGTCAGTGAACTGCGACGAAATGTGTTAAAAACTTAATGTAATAAAACGTGGGAAACGTAGGAGTGTACTGCACTCCTGTCTACCTCCTCAGAGAAATACAGGCGTAACATTATGTTATGGTATTCATTCAATGTTTTTTGTTTTCGCAAGTAACATCATTACCGTGCCTTAAGTTCGGAGCTTTCTGCCAACAACATGGTTGTATTATATTAACTTCTCGTTAATGAATTAAATAGCAAGGTAAAGCGACGCTTATTATACTGTAATAATTTTCAGTGTCATTAACAAGGAATTGTGAAAAAACAAACAAACAAAAGTTCTGCAAACAGACGAGCATGTACCACGATTTTAATGAATGGAGAAGAAACGAAAGACGTCTGCCAGGACTCTGCCTTCCCGCATGGGTAATAGACGTGGCAATATGTAAGTAAAAAAACCCGACTGAACAGTGAATAATGAGGAAGACATTATATACTTAAATTATAAATATCGTCTCACCACGCCTCTGGGATTTTCTGGATCAGTCATGGGAGTGGTTTATTACATATACCGTGCGTATTTTTCTTAATGTAATATTTTTTACCATCTCACCGTGACTCGAGAGTTTTGCCATCGAGCATAGTGTTTGTTGAATATTCTGTACACATATCTCTGAGATACAAAAAAATCAAAGTATAGTTTGAGTAAACACGATAAAATGAATCGATTCAAGATAAACATTAAGATAAAGATTGTTTAAAACGAAATACGAACAAAATATACATGCTTTTCATGGTTGGACTGAATACATGAATTGAGTGTAAAATGTTACTAAATGGAACTGATATTTTTGAAGGGTAAATTTGCATGGTTTTTCATTAAATACAGAATATTACCACAGTGACAATCACATAAAGATTGATTCCGGGTGTTAATCGAACCCACAACTTCTGTTCCGATAATCAGACTTACTAACTACCAACCAATCGGCCGGTCGAATTGATGACATTAAATAGTAAACAAGTATACGGCAGTTAATTATTATTACTATATCATTACGCCAGGACATTTACAGGGTAGGCAAAGAATACAAAGTGCGAAATATCACTGTCGTTATATTTGTTCTATATTCATTGCACTTTACGCAAAGGTCGGAGTCGGAGAGTTCTAAAGCTTCCATCGTCTTAGCCTGACGCGCTTATTCATTGCAACTCAAATAAATAAATAATGATATATAGTTCAAACAGCGCATCAGAGGCAATAGGAGTTTACTATACAAAATACACTAATCTTTAAATAAAACATAAATTATACTTATAACTTGTATAGCCCGTTACGTATCTATGCTAACCAGTGTTGCTAGTTCATTTATAACAAGTTATAAATTAGCCGTATTGGCAATCGTCCAACTGACTAGTTGTCTTGTGATAAAAGCGTGATCGACAGCGATGGGCGATGTTACGCGATTAAAATAATTTTAGTGTACATAATATATTATGTGTTTTATATCCCAACGATCACAGGATATCATATCCTTTATCTTTTACAAGTTAAAAGATTCATAACAGCTTTCATGTTTCCTGGTCCCTGATCTAGTGGTTACTAAATCTAATATCTGAGTCCGGGATTGTCGGTTCGACTCCAATCCAAGACAAATACCTATACGAGGAGTAATGTTTGTTCTGTGTCGTGAATGAATGTATGCGAAATTTGGCTTAGTTAAGGATCTAGAGGTCTTCAGACAGCCATAATTTTAACATTATGTATTAAGCACATAAAATTAATAGAAAAATCGTCACTTACGTTCATATTGTCAATGTCAGACATACCACAGTCTTTGTTTTAACAATAAAATATTTATAGAGGTATACTTTTTAACATAAGATTTTACAAACGATCGAACTTAAAATTGAAGGGATTAGACCACTCCGTAACCGCTATAAGCTACAATTTCATAAACTGACCCATCGCCAATTCTCTTCAGCGAAAAGTACGCGATCATCTTCGTTCTTCAACGATATAACAAGTCCCTTGCACACCAGTAATCACTTCTTCCGAATCAGCGCTTACGTTCTGTAAACAAGGAAAAGATTTTAAATCCATTTCCTTGAATACACCGAAACAAAGCTGCGGGTGTTTTACTGTGAACTCGTAAATTGAGAACATAAATTTAATATGCGTGACCATCACCGATATACTGAACTAACTTGCGTGTATTTGGCTATTTTTAAACACATGTTATTATATACATATTGATTAAGATAGCAGCTATATTAGGTACCTTTAACACTTGGAATAGAGAAGAATGTATCTTCAATCCTACATATCAAAGGTTTAAGCGTAATAATAATAATATTTAGCCTGTATTTGGCTACTTTAAACTGATATTAATGTAAGTGGTGTATATAATCGCAGTACCTATTTGTTTCAGAACTTGGAATACAGACGATTGAAGTAATTCTACATTTCAAAGGTTGAAATCTAATAATGATAAATTAAATGCTTATGAAGAATCAGAGTTATTAATTTTAGTTTTTATAGAGTAATGTTATAAAAACAAAATAATTATTCGTTCGAACATTGAAAGTTCATTGACACAAAATGATCATGTAAATAAGGTGCGATATTTACATTCGTACAATTTTAATTGTTCCACGGCTGGACACTAGTCTCCTCTCAGAATGAGAGGGTTAAGGCTATAGTTTGCCACGTTGGCCAAGTATCGGTCGAAAGATTTCGTTCGCCTTAGAGAACATTTATACGTTTTATTTATATTTACTTACCTGTTGACGTATAACCTATGCTCTTAAACTATTATTGGACTTTAAGATTCTAAACGTTTCATAATTATTTATATACGTCATTAAATTACGTACTGTCTATGCCCACGTTGTATTATTGAGGCCTTTAGGAGTTACACGGTAAATAAGAACACGAATGTTTATAAACAGTACAAATAATATAT
The DNA here is from genome assembly GCA_018244795.1 of Parelbella ahira ahira. Classification (NCBI taxonomy): domain Eukaryota; kingdom Metazoa; phylum Arthropoda; class Insecta; order Lepidoptera; family Hesperiidae; genus Parelbella; species Parelbella ahira. The sequence continues at coordinate 9,493 of DWME01000679.1, forward strand.
ATAAACGCCCACAGTGGGTGTGATTTGGTTTATTTATTAAACTGTGTCTCATCAAAGCGAAGATCAAAGGTTGATCTGGTTTTCTTCGGTACATTTCGAAACCCGAAAGACAGAGTGACGACAGTAGCGACACCAACGGACACCAATAAAAACTTTAGGCCACGTTGATATTTTTAACGTTGTAAATATATTAACGATTGCGACTTATATAGGGTCATCAAATGTTTATGATCTATGTGAAATATCAATGTAACGTTTACAATATAAATTTGCGATCATCACGTTCATTACCAGACACTCAATGTTTTGTCGGCGATATAAACATACGTTGCATGTAATGTGACTTGCTTGAAAGATGTTATTTTATTACTAATATGAAATCATAACTTTGGTTCTATATATAAAGAAATCCCGCTAATAAGAATTAAAAGTGGAGCGTTATATTTAATTTTAAATGTCATATCGGCTACTTCTGTTTTATTAATTCCGCGAATCTACGACGTTTGCGACGATTTGTACATTAGATTACTTCTTAATACCAATACCAGTGGTGTCAAGATAAACTTGGAAAATTTTATCGACTAATACCAAAAAGAAATATTCGGACTCTATACCTACTATAGATACCTACATGTAAATACCAAAATGATATTTCGGGAATCTTCACAAACTGTTCTTATACCTACGTACGTACTTTTATACCCGTATCGTCGGTACGATAACTTTAAAGATACTTTAATACTTTTAATACTTGATAGCAAAAAGAAATTTCAAGAATCGTTGCTATTAGTAGACAAATAAAACATTGCGCATACATTAAGTTTTTCCTGGGCTAGAAATGTTTTGGCAATTTTCTATTGCGATAATATCAAATTAAATAATTGTACACCTTATTTGTAATATTCCACCTGAAGGAGTTTATATTTTATTGTCTGTAACATCCATTTTCATTGTTTTATTGACAATTTTTATTACCTATTTTATGTTTTTAATCTCACATTCGCGAGACTACAGACGGAAAATAATATAAATTTTAGATATTGACCTTCTGATTAGATAACATTTATCCAAAATAAAGACTAGTCTAATTACCACAATCGGTTGTAATCCACCTTTGAATTCAGAGACGCAATATAGATTATTAGTTAAGAAAAAAATCATCATAATAGAAATTCCTTGCTTTTAAATAATAAATTAGTACCTTATGACATCTCCCCCATACAATCATCTCACGCAAAAATATGCAGGTATATGGGCATAGGTATACATATAAATGTATATTTAAATAGATGCTCTTTATACCCAGACACAAAACGCACATTAGCATATCAATCACGCACACACGCACCTCATATAAACATACAGGCACCGAACATAAATTTGTTTAAATATTCAATTTCTCATTTTAAGTGACCAATGTGTAAAAGAAAATCAAGATTATTTAAACCGAAACCGAATATATCAAAACACGATGTTTTAATGGCATTTGGCAAATGGTAGATAATATTATTATATTAAAATTAAATCGATATTTAAAATGGAACCGCTGAGACGGCGCGGCGGCGGATCGACCTCAGTTATTATAAGACACCAATGACGCAAAACGAATTCGTTCCTGGATTGTGTTCTGACAATTTATGTGCTGTGTAATTCTGAAGGTAGAGCTCAAGTAACAAGCAGCCAGTATATTTAAATATTAATCTTCTTCGTTTAGACAGCTGTAATCAAATTTCAGTTATAAAGATTTCAAAACTTGAATACACAGTTCACAGGAGCGTCTGTACTAAATCAAATCTGTATCAATGGATAGTCCATTTGTCCAGTAAGACGCATGTTATAGTTAACAATAGATAGTGGGAATCATCGTCATTATCATCTCAGTCCACTGCTGGACATAGGCCTCTCCCAATGAGCGCCATCGCGCCCTGTCCTTAGCTTGTCACATCCAGCACCTGCCTGCAGCCTTTCGGTGATAGTCACCTCACCGGACCGGAGGGCGTCCTACACTACGTTTGCCGAGCCGCAATCTCCACTCTAGAACTACTTTCTAGATTTCTGGAGTGGGTATAGGTAATAATAATATTATGTTGGGAAATTCTTGCACACGCCCATCTGATCCTAAAGCAAGAATCAAGAGAGCTTGCGTTTTGATAAACTGACGGCTGGTAAACTAAGTACATATTATTGATATAAATAAATTTTTATATAGATGCTTTTTTACACTCAGCATAAAATAAGTATTTTTGATTATCATTCATAAATTTATTCTCGGTCGGTTTCATTAACCATTCACTTAGATCAATCCATAAGGGCAAACATTCCCCACTCTACTGAGAATAAGATATGTAGTTTATAGCTTATAGCAATATATAGTTTATAGCTTTATTCCTTGTTTCTCGCCCCTTGCTATGTTTGTAATGAGTAAAATAATGTCATACATTCGAAATGATTACTTAGAAAATGTTAATTATAACTTCAAATAATAATAACTTAAATGGTAATAACAAAATAATTAAAAATTAGTTTTAATTGTCGCTTTTATTATGATTAATGGTTATTCCTTGGAACGTTATTATTATATTTTTTTCGACTGCACCATTCTAGTTGGCGCCAAAATATACATCTAATCTACTTATTAATTCTAAATAGGATGTATTAAACACCTATCACAATCATTTATGAGTAATGAAATGATATTTGTAATCATCAGCTTGCACAAAATAATAAGCATGTTTTTGAATAACATCTCAATAAGTCAACCCATATCAATCATATATAGGTACCTACCTTCTGGGTTTTGTTCGTTCAGAAACATGAACTATATTGTATTTATTTATTAAATTTTTTAATTTTTTTTTATTTATTCAATGATTTCTCTATTTGCAATACGACACCAGAGTTGTTATTTTCAAGCCGCTTGCCACGTGATTTGAAGTTCACATTTTATTAATAGATGACAAGAATAGAGAGTAACAAGAATAGAGACTGACAAGAATAGAGTGTGATTCTCATGAATAATTATTATGTCATATATGCTGTTCAAAGGATTTAATCAAAGGTGAAAATAAAATTTAAAAAAATTTCATGTATAGTTAATACAGCTCCAGTAATAAAAAAAAAATAGATGAATAATGAAATTTTCTCACCTAGTCAGCAGTTAGCATAATTGTTTGATTCCTAGCTCCATTTCGTTTATTCACGCTGATCACATCTGATGATAATCAATTGAATGAACATACGGTTTCCGTTTGTAGTTAGAATTCCTACCTGGGACAACGTATTGAAAATTTGAACCCGTTGTTAAGTAGATGAAATTATTGCTTATTATTTGATAGCCAAGTCTGTGCCTCGATTGGTCATCTTAATCGAAACACGGACTTGGATATCAAATTGGCAACCATCGATACTTTGTAAAGGAAAAATGAATAATATTAAAGCTAAATTAAGTAACGGCTAAATTTAAGAAATCGATAATTACTTTTAAAAGCCTCTGAACTGTCAATTCCCAATTACAAGCTCCATATTGCCAAAAGAAAACAGATATTATTGTTTTGTTTGTGCTGATTTATAGAGAAAATATGGAAACTAAATGTTTGGAAGTGCAAAGTAAAGTGGCCGTAAGCAGTCAGCTGAAGGTCAAAATACTGTCATATCAAAACAATTCACAGATCCTAACTCTATTGGGAATGATACAGGAAATTAATTACAACATACAAGTTCTTGCTTAAGAATTTAGTCAATTTCAGAAAACTGATTTCAGAAATTTGCAAGACGATGGTTTTAGAAGGATATCTACTTTTCGAAGACGAAATAAATTTGGAACACGACTATTCTAGAAGATTAAATGTCGAAGATGACTTGAATCTGCATACCAAACGCGCATCTCTCAACCTCACAAACACGACGGTTCGCCTCGACCGAGATTGAATCAAACGTACTTTGAAAGGCAAATATTGCGCCAAATAGGTCGGCACACAAAATTCACTAGAACTCGGGTTTGTTGTTGAAAATATTAATGTACGTACATCGGATTCAACGAATTTCAATGTTTTTGTAACGGTCGACACACCCATTTAGAAAATAGAATGTCTATTTCGAATAAATAAGTCATGTTTTCTGTTCGAGTCAAGGTAGAGCTTGCAAGTAATATCTATGATGTTGACTGAATTATGTTTATGTTTTTCATACATTCTGGCCTTTTACTATACTTTTGGGAATACATTACTAAATTTTAAATATTTTTCACGAGAAAAATATATTTTCATGGAAATGTTGATGGAATTCTAGTTAGGGAACAAAATTTATTGAGTTAACCTTATTGTAAGACATGTTACCTAATTATACCATAGACATATTTTTTACGTTCCAATGTAGGTTAGTAGTTATAAATTAAACGTTTAGATTTTAGCAACACATTAAGACAGTTTTGAATTGTAATTCTGGCTGAGTAGATCAAATCCGACTTAATAAATATATTTCTTTTAAGATTACATTTAATATTTCCTGTTACAACGGTGAAATAAAAAATGGTAAGAAAAACTAAACACCTTAGGGTTCTTCATAAAGTTCTTTAAGAAGTGTGAAGTGAATAAGTTAATAGGCTCTTCGTAGGTATGCGTGCTCCAACTTAGGACACATAACTCTTACCTTCAGACGAGACCGCGGCCAAAAGCTGGCCTATCATACAATATTACAAAAAAAGAGTCTACCACCCCGCAATGGGCAAGCGTAGCCTATGTCTACCACATATAGTAGAACGATTTACTTATTTTTCATGTCTTAGTATTCCCAAGGGTTGACTAGTGGCACTAGGCATTAAGTTTTCCTTTTTTATGCCTGTTTATGGTGAGCAAGAAAGAGTAAATAAATAAATAAACAATAAAAGGACTAATGGTAATAACGAACCTTATGATTTCATACGTGGTGCCACCACAAATAAAAAACATCCTATGATATATTACTTATTAAAAGTCAATTTGACTATGTTACTTGTTCGTTAACGAAATCATAGTGATAACAATTTTTTTTAAAAAAAGAGAGTACAAATACAACAAGAATACGACTTAGTGTCCCGTAAATGTAAAGCGGACCGTTACAGCCACGTTTGCATAATAACGGCACAGATTCGCGAAGCCTTATGAAATTCATTGACATTTGGCTGCGTAATGTATGAAAATAAAATTTACATAATTCTTTTTGACCGCGTTTGTTCTATTTACAGTTGCTAAAGACCTCTCGTCGGCGCTGAAGGTTTTTGACTATCTATCGTGTTTTTCAGACACGTTAATAGATCAAAGTTGTGCTGAAAAGTGCTAATTGGCAGCCCATTTTGTCAAATCATGTTCTTGACAAACTTGACAGTATATTTATAGGTTATTTAGGTTTATATATTAATATTCACAACCAGATATATGACGTAGTTTTTTTGTAGTTTTAGCTTCGTGTCTAAAGGCACAAAAGTAACATTGAACCTTTATGTATTGGTACCTATAATTATTTAAAAAGTTGAATTGTTAAAGCACATCTGCGTCGTTGGTCGAATGGTCGCAAGTGCGACTACCGATCCAGAGCTCCTGGGTCCAATAACCAGGTCGGTTGAAATTCCGCAAGGCTTCAAATTGAAGGGTCACCACCTATTTCATAGTATGACGTAAATGTAACTGGTGACATATGGGAGTATATTACACTTCTCTGTCTACTTCTTCGGGGATTACAGGCGTGATGTTACCTTTTATTACGTTAAAGCGTATATACGTAATAGTATTATCATTCTCTAGTCACAGATAATTAGTAAATATATACATACATATTTGTGTCGGACAAAACCAGCCAGTCGCAAACATGTTTGTATAAATTATTTTATACGTCAGACGTCAAAATAAATTTACTTTTGGCTATTTTCGTTTTGTTTGCTTTATTTTCACAAGCCTCGTAAAAAATATGCGACATTCGTCTCTCAAAATAGTTGCTTGTTATCACGAAACATTATTCTTGTTTCTACTGAACCGAACAGTGTGCGTTTGCTTTCTTTTGTACGGGTATTATTATTTTGTTTCGTGTGATTTTAAACGAAAACAAATGATGCAAATGTCTATTTTCTACTAATACCTAAACACACGTTCTATCTCTCTCGTGACCCCATATAGAGCTAAGAGACGGGTACAAAGACAAATTATAAAAAAAAATGAAGTGTACGGTGCTGACGGTACATGGTGATAAAATAAAAATATTTTTTATTATAATTACAAAGACACAATAATAATGATATTGTTAATGTTTCTTTAAATTGTATGTACATTTGCAAGGAGATGATCAGGTCTATTAGGATATAAGAAAATTAATTTACGAAAAAGTATGAAGAGAGTGACAGACGTTGAAGTAGCGTAACAGATTAGTAAGGATAGATAGGATCGGTAAGGATAGATATTTGACATTCAGTGATTTCTGCTCATCCAATGAAGAACCTAACTTGGCGCAATACACTAATAACATTTACATGTACATTACGCACGAATGTTGTCATAAACTTACCCATATTGTCCTTGACTTTAGCCGTCTTCCAATTTGTCAAATTAGTATTTGTATGTCATATGTTGTACAGGTTAGGTTAGGTTAGATTGGGTTGGATTGGATTGTTTTAGGTTAGGTTAGGTTAGGTTGTACATATGTCAGTTTCAGCGAATTGATGTGGGTAAGTGTATGTAAAATGATAAACATAGTTTCCAAAATATATTTGAATAGGTACTGATCGAAGAAACCTGGATTAGGATCAGGATCAGGTGCGAACGACCTTCAGACTACGAAATTGTGGAACTCCCTGCCGGCGTCCATTTTGTCAGATTCGTTAAATTTGAAATTATTTAAGACAAGAATGAATACGTACTTTGTATGTTCACCATCAGGCGAGACTGCAGTCAAAGAAAAGGTATAAAAAACATGGGATTACGTCTGGTGAGATTATTGTCGAGATACAAAAAAATAATATTCAAAAAATACCGCGAGTTTGTTGTACTGGCTTTTTTATTCTAGCCTAACATAATCTGAGGGGTGTCCGAAGCCAATGGCCGATGGATGACTTTCGCATCTGTAATAAAACAATTTGATTTTAAACTCGTCAAATGGCGAGGTAAAAAGATAATTCGAAATTCCAAATTCGTTCAACTGAAACGACTTACGAAGTGTACCGACTCGTATTTATTAGCTTGGCAGATTATGGTCTTAACATTTGTCATAGTGAGAGGTGAGCTACAATCGAACGGTAAAAAGAATGAACTCTACTAATGAATTTAGGGCCAGATTATGGCAATATGCTTACCTACTATTCCACGGAACGTAAACATAACTGATGAAACGCGGGAGTAGAACCCCCCTTTTAACTATCCTATCACGAAAACACAACATAATCAACGTTATCTGTTGTATGAGAATTTCAACTAATTATTATTAATTAATTGATTTTAATATTTTAATCACGTTACACAATTTTGTTTGTAATTATAATGCATGTTTATTAAATATGAATATACATGTTACATTTACATCTTATCGTCGGAACGGCGAAAGTCAATGATATAACAACGAGTGTGCGTTCGTCTCATAATTGGTTAAATTCCCAAACACTGACCCAGTCAAGTATTAGAATCTAGTTGTTTCATTGCTCCATGTAGCTGATGTAGCTGATGATGTAGTCAATATTGCTCATTCGATTTTCGTGAAACTTGGTTTGCAGGTAGCTTGATGTTATGAAAACATATTACATATTGAGTATATAAATATTATGTTATGTGTGGAACACATTTTGTACTAAATACTTACCACCTTACGAGCTAATATCCGCTACCGCTATTAGACGTCTGCAATCAGCTTGAAATAGGACTGTTAGTGTTAATACGTACAAGTCCTTAACAATACGATTGGTTCTCTATAAGTATTAATAGATAATAGGACTGCAGGAATCGATCACAAAAGGCTGCTCACAACGGTGCATATATACTTATGACTTTTAGAGTCAGTCCAGTTAGTATAATAAATATTTGATAATATCAATAGCATTAAATTGTTGAGAGGACTGTAGGGATAGGAATTGTTAGTATATTTAGCTCGGTGATACATAGAAATACAAGTACAGTTAGAGTGTGTCCTATTTGCAGTTGGTCACCGGCGCGTGCCACGAAAAAAGCGTGAGAGAATGCTTTTACAGCAACTAGATACACAATACTGAACATCTGAAGCACAATAGGGTTGACCCACTTGAGTTCTGAAATAAATAATAAATTTATATTCGTAAGCTATTTGAGAAGAGCAAGACCGCGTTCCTGAAATAAAGCATTGCACACAGTTGTATTATTTTAAATACCCACAACGGATATCTGTGTCACCTACATCCGAAACGCGAGATCGATCACATAGGGTTGTCACGATTATTATACAATATCATCTCCCCAACTCCTTTATGATTTAGGCAGAAATCAACGCGTCAAATACCTCTATCCTCACGGACCTGACATGCTTCTATGTCTCATTGCACAGAGCAACAACTTTATTGCTCTCTTTTTTACTATTAAACGTTTCGTGAGTATTTATACACATGATTATATCTTTAACCGGCTTAACTCACGTACGTTTTATTACTCTCATGAAACAGTCATTTCACAAATCAATATACACTTATAACTGTGCCAAATACACGGTCACAATGGTTAAATAAAAATTTGCTTATTAAACTGCCTCGTTGGGCGAATGGTTGAAAGCGCAATTGCTGCGTTCTAAAGAAAAGTCCTAGGTCGATGTCGGGATCGGATATTATTGGGTTTTTCTAACTTAAGTTTCCTTGTAGAAAATCGAAGTTAGGATTTGTATCCCCTGTATATGTCTATAGGCTCACCATGACAGGACGCATAAAGTAACTAGTGAAAAGTGGGAGTGTAGGTAGTAGGTACTACACTCCTCTGTCTATCGCTTCGGGGAGACACAGATGTACTGCCACGTATTTTTATGTGTTAACTTGAATTAAAATTAAGATTTGAGTGACAACCTTATTTTTATCGGCTAGATGCAGTGGCCAGCATGCAGAATTCACTGGCTGAGTCACGCACACGTGTGTAACGCGACACAGTGCGTGTGCAATCATCTGTGCGATATTTGTTGAAATAAACGTTAAATACTGTGTTTTAATAACATATTAGCTGTTACGCTATCTAACGTTAAGTTGGTAAATATGTGGTTACTCAATTAATTGGGTTGACTAATGGTATGTTTACAAGTGAGTCATAGTTTCATCTCGCCTAATGGTGATTAAGCATATGCCACTGAGCTGAAACAAACGACTACTGACAGTAAAGTTATATCAAGGACGAAAAATTCTAAGTGTTCAAACGCTTCGGATAAAGCTGAAAAAGGAATAAAAAATAAGTCGATGATTTTAAAACCAGTCCATTGTTCCGCAAATAACACCGCACGAAATCAAATTAGTGTATATATTTTTGGATATTTCCTTTACATGTTTAAAAATACACTGAATTTAATCTCAATGATGTCATATCAAAGCAATAATCAAGATAAGAATGAAATACAATAGAAAAAACTTACATAACGAATTATTTTTATTACATAGTCACGCCAGGTCCCTCAAAGGATATGCAGTAAGTGCCGCATGCCAAATATCTTTATTCGTACCAATCTGAGACACTTCTTCTATATATATTCATCACTATCTTCATACGCGCAAGTCGTTTTCGGAGATTTAAATAGGACAGGTCTATAATAATCAAATTACAAGTGTTAACAGAGCGTTTTCTTACATTAGTAACAGCGTGTGTTCTTACAATAACATTGCTTATTATTTAAAATACATATATGCAGCCAGCAACAAAGTATTGATTAAAATGAAGTATTTATACGCCGTATCTATTTAGCAAATGTGCTTTAAAGGCACAATCAACTGTATTTTTCCAATATTGCACTCTTATCGAACATACGATTCGGATTGTTTTCGCGCTAAAAATAGCAACCTTATCAACAGCTGCGATTGTTGTGTACCCACTGCGAAGAACGTCATTCGACTTGTTATTCGAAATTCGAGTAAGGTTGAAAAGTCTACAACATGTAGGTATATTAATTACGACAAACTTATAACATAAAATTATTATGTAAATGTATTTTCAATCAAAGAAAACAGGGAATAAAAATAAACAATTGAAGTAGCATGGGTATCTGGAGGGTGAAACACTTCTTATAGATACTGATGTTTTATTATAAAAATTCAAGGTCATTGATTGTGATAGATATGTTATGGGACAATTTGATAAGGCCAACTCATAGCACCAAATAGAACCAAAAATTGCGGCCGTACACCCGGCAAAAAAGTAAAACTGTCATAGACTCTAGAATGTTCTTTGCTGTAATGAGAGAAATGTAGGTACTCTGTAGGTGTCGGTTAGGGTGTCAACGGCGTCACCTACATACGTATGTAGGTAGTGCGTTCGCGTGGCGGGAACAATGATTTCTCGTACATACACGTGCTACGACGTCACACGAGGTCATCACAACTACGAGTAGTTACTTACTTGAGTTACTCAACAGAGTAATATTAATAGGTGGTATACGAGTGATGATAACCTAGATACATACATGTTATTTTTAAAAGATAACCTCAAATGGAAGCTCATGGTAGTTTAGAAGATACCTCATATGCGAGCTCATTCTACATTTTATAGGTGCACACTAAAATCGAGTGTACGAACCGAATTGTGGTGGACGGCCACGAATCCAATTGATGTAGATAAAAGCTTAATGTGGGGCAAGTGTTACGATAGAAAAAGGGCGGTACAGACTTCAGGTCAAATAATTATTTGGTGCACTCACCATTGAAGTCCCTGTAAAATACGCTGAGGAAACCCAAATCCCTTGTCAAGCTTAAGTGGTCCAGCCTTAAGCCTGCAAAATGACTGCCTGGCAAATGCCTCTTCTTTAATTAAGCCCAGTACATGTTAGAAAATATTGTAATTTATTTATGATTAATTAAAGCTAAATATATAAGTTTAGGAAGCAATTATAGCCTAGTGTTTAAGAATTCAGCAACTCACTTCGGGGTACTGGATTCAAATCCATGGCGCGCGAATCTCCTTATAAAAGTGCGTTTTGAGTTTTAAATATCACTTGCTAACAGTGAAAGAATACATCGTGAGGAAATCTGCACACCTTAGAATTTATATATCTATAAAAAAAATTCTAAGGTATGTGAAGTCTGCCAAGCCGCTCTTGGCTAGCGCGGCCGACTATGGCCTTAACCCTCTCAATGTAAGAGGAGACCCATATTCCAACAGTGGAATGATAAATGGGTCGATTATTATTATTATTACATAAGTTTAATAATGAATTAATAAATAAATCATAGCATTCTACAACTATACATATTTCTCAAATCTGAAATCTTCAGTTCAATAGCAGACAACGCCTCGCAAAAATGTATATCATGCATCTTAATATGATATCTTAAGATGTATTCTTAAGATTACACCTTCAGAATAAATCGAACGTTTACAAATGCCAAGTGGCACGTGGCAACGGTGTCACGTCGTGACTGTCTCACTCAATCTGCGCTATCGGCTGCCCGATTGATGTCGCCGACACAAATGCTGATTAGGGTAACAAGTAAATCTGCAGACATGTGCATGCATGTGTGTACACGGCTTTAAAAAATTTCAACTTAATTCAGCAAGGCTTATGTTGTATTTTATTTAATTATCATTATGTCAGCCCGCTAGGTTCCTTACGGGGGAGGCAGACACGGAGTAGTACACCCCCCTCATTAATATAGATGTGTCCATAAAAGTTGAAATCAACTTGCACTTTGAAAATGAACAGTCGCTGAAAATAGTGCAGGTATACTTGTAATTAAATTCATAAATTCATTTATTCGGCGGAGCCGGGGCTGAAGTTCATGTAGTTCTAAGGGTAAATATCTTAAATAGAATACAAACTCAATAAATCTGATGTTATCCGTCGGCGCCGTCTCGACGGGAAACATCAACATTTGAGAGAAATGTCTACAGAACATGTAAAAATTTATATCTATGATTACAAGTGATTGATTGTTGTAACAATTGAAAATCACACACCAATTCAAGTTCGAAATGCTATAAGGCAGGCAGAAATCATCAAGTGTCATATGATGAATATTTCCAACCTCTCCGACCTGGTGTGAGTCTTCGACGTTTATCACTCTAATCATTAGGCCGCTTTTGAAAACTCGTGACTCCCCCATCAGGCAATATCTAAGTTCCATGGTTTACGGGTTCAATCAGCGTTACGGTCACCTACAGTAGCAACAATCACCACATATGTATGTGTATAGGCACGAACCATCCGAAACATGGAACCGTTACTAAAATAGACCTTTAAAACCAGACGGCTACAGTTTCCCCAAATCATCGGTCCACGGTCACTGAGACCCACTAAAGACGAGTGACATGTTATGACAGCCACTTGGCAACATACGTATCGGCAAAATTACATTGACACTCCACAACAGGTTCATGTGCGTTACGCGTTATAAATATAAAGCTTAAATTTAAATAAGCTATTTTAATCAGAGTTCTAATTATATTTGTCATAATGTTTACCTTTTCTACGTCGCCTCGTGACTCGGGCGTAAAAATACAAGTGTAGGGGGTAATTATACTACCCTGGTGCCAGGAGAACGCGTCTGTGCGAATTTGAACCCTTTTTGTAAGGGCATAAGTTCATATACAGATTATAATAGGTGTAGACTGAAATGTACGGTGATAAAATTTATAGGGCTCGATGCCAAAAAAATATGCGCGTTCTGAGTAATTGATCAAAAATAGATAGGTACATACATAGATAGGTAGTGTGGCGACGGACTCGTGACGGCGCCCCGCCCACTTCCGTAATCTTTAATTTTAACAGACAGACGTGTCTGTTTAACTGTGTTTTAGGCAAACAAAAATAAATATCTTGTCACCTCCACATACGGCCTCACGTGAATTTTTATCGTAGGTGGAAATGGAACCCGTGATCCAGCCCCGCCTGAGATTCATTAGCTAGTGGACCAACGGGCCGGTCAAGTCTGTCAAGTATAATATCCAAGTATTTGATTTTCAATCCATTTAAAATCATCAATGTGTTAGCACTTGATTTAATAAGTAAAACGTTAGCAGTCTGGCTGCATACGACTTATAAAAGTTAATAAACAGTGTATAAATTTCCTACAATTCTTACCATCCTTTTTCCTTCCCGAAGAGGAATATTCGGAAAGTCATATCAAATAATATTTCATCACAAAAACGCATAACTTTGTAAAATCGAAGATACCTGCATGCCAAAAACTGAACCATAGACATCAGTGTGAGCGGCCGAAATCTAAATCACCAGGTTATCGCTGTAAATAATAAAAAAAATATATATATTGTACAAATAACAAAATATTAATAAGTATACTTACGGTTTATTATTCATATCGTTGCAGCAACATAAGATATCTTTGAGTCTACTTTGAGACCAGATGGTCGTGATGGGAAATGTCCCAAAATATTATTATTAACATCACTGCACTCCACGTATAACTCGTAATTATTATACCAAGAATGTATAACAACGTTTGCGAAATGGGGGTCAATCAAAGTTTATTGTTATAAGGGCCCTCGAGCGGTTATCGAACTATGCGATCAATTGTAAAGTACCAGCAGCTGATTAGAGCTGCAAGGATTCATTCGACCTACATTTCAACCCTGGCAAACATTCCTTGGTAACTGTAGACGATTGCTTTATTACTAATAAATAATCATAATATCTTTGGGCAATTCACATGGCCATCCGATCTTAAACTAGACAGTCTTATACCTACTGTACTGACCGGACATTATTGTTACATACTAAATAGTTTTAAATGGATACTTTTATAGATAACGTTACAGACCGACAGAACAAATGTTTTTATTTATTATAATAATATTTCTATAAGATACAAATCGAATTGACAGTCTCTGACTCAGCATACGAGTATAGTGTCACTAATAATTAAACTAACAAGTGAATAAACTTTTTGTAAATTTATAATCCAATAAGATTATTCCATGATAATATTATCGTTTTTATAACAATGTCTTAACCTATGTAAAACATACACTAAAGAGAGTGATGAATATGAAAGAATCACGTCATGTCTGTAGGGGTAGAAATAGTTCGCAGTCAGTGTTCTCTGTCTTCTCCGTAAGGATTCTAGCGTGATGGTATTAAATCAACTATACATCCTCGTATGTATTATCTCACAGAAGTTTGATATGACAATATAATATTACGACACAGCGGAAGCAAACGTTTGCAAAGTGTAAATATTGTTTTGCCAAGATACGAGTATCACAGCCAGAGTCCGTATGTGATGAATCCGTGAACATCTCACGATAAGAAGTGAATCAGAACACGAGCAGACACAACCGGAAATCGGTATCTGTAACTGCATCTCAAGATTCGTCATATTATAGATAAGGTTGAAATGGGATGGACACATTGGCATAATATAAGCGATATGACAAAAGGTTAGATACTAGGTCGACAAAAGGTCCACGAATCCTTTTCGTTATAATTGCTAAAGTCCCATTGTAATGACTATTTTAAGCTTCAATTGTGTCCATTAAACATTTTAACACAATACTCTGCTGTTAATGTGGATGGATTGATATATCGTCACGTTAGATCCATTAGGTATTTATTTATCATTCTCTTTGTACATACACGCCAGTTTCGAAGTCTTTTGGCTCCCACGTCGTATCTGACCTATTTGGTCAAGATAGATACTCGTAAGTCTTGGTATTTTATGTGGATTTCCAATATCATAAATCCTTCTTGAAAAGCTATAAAAGGCTCGCCTACAAATAGAACGCGAATATGTCGCAGTCAGGAATTCCGAAGCTAAAATATCCGAACTGCGGAGATATTTTCACAAACTTGACGCTTTCCATGACCCGCTGACATTTACCGACCTTTCTGCCGCCACCCGCACAACGCTTCTGAAATATCGCGATTTTCTAGGACTATATCGGTTCACTGGTAATCGTTAGTTCTTAAAATATATCCTACATTCTCTGTGAATACATATATTTTTCATGTGTTGTGTTTTATTTTCTTGATTTACGCTTTATTACAACAGGTTCACGATGGGCGAACTTAATGGTTCATAGTGGTCTTCATCTTCCATTGGAATAAGAGACAGAGAAGCGGTGAGAGGTTGTAGTCGGCTGCTCGATACGATCAAATCAGTCTGTTTCATTACGTTGTTATTTATATAGGCCGAAACGAGCGCCGTTATAAGCTTTCCGCAATTACCTGAAATAAATACGGGGATAATACGAAATATTGAAAAGTATTGGTCACTGGATTGGAGACCGCGGCTCGGCAAACGTAGTGTAGGACGCCCTCCAACCGATCTGACCGGATGACGATCTGCGAAAGGCTGCAGGCAGTTGCTGAAAGCAACAAGCCGTTAAAATCCAATAATATTTCATAGTTTAGCAGCTCGTTGGTCACAGTTTGACAGATTCCATTTGAATTTGGATTACGATATAAAAGGAAGTACCTATAAAGGCCTCAATTCTTTCATTCGGAAAGGAGACCCATGTCCAACAGTGGACCGATAAAAAAGCTAACTTGAAAAATTAGGACACCAATGCTCTGCCCCATGGACCGGTACAGTGGTAATACCGACCGATAATAATGTGTGACAATACAACATTAAATTGGACTCATACGAAGTAATTAAATTAACATAAAGTGCACCAATAAAGAAAACAAAATCGAAATTTAATGCAAATATATACAATCCACTTACAACAGGTATCTATAAATAGTAGTTTGTTTACATTTAAACACAATATTGAAAATGTATTAGCAATAGAAGTCGTATTGTGTTATGTCGTAATTTGTACAGTAATACCTACTCTATTTTATAACATAAAACATAATAAAAATACGCTATGAAATTTTAGCGGTACAAAAAACACAATTTTCTTTTCGAACTTTCGAGAACTATCGAAATGCTTCGAGTGTACAGTACCTACTTTGAGCTATTTTCATAAATTCCCAACGCGACGTGACCCAATGGCATTTTGTGACCTTTACCCGTCGTTTAGTACTTAATTGGAGTCTGATTGAATGCAAGAGCGGGATAAATAATCTGCTACAGATTAATTATTATCAATACAGTGAAGGTGATGGGATCTGAAAAGACTATAAGTAATGATGTTTGATAATTACACTTTTGCACTTCTTGTAGTACATTGTAATGTCTACAGGAATAAGTGTACGTCAATATATCTTTGCGGGAAGGCAAATAAAATAAAAACATAACTCAATAAAATATTTCTCTGAAATACGTAGTTAATTCGTATGTCATAAACGTGGGTTGTTAACAACTTTCAGTTAAACATAGTGATATTAACCCTTTTAATAGACATTCAATTTGTACGGGAAGAAAAATGGATACGTTTAGACAAAATATATTTACGCAATAAACCGCATAAAATTCATACATAATATTGTGAATGATATCATAACCCCACGTAGATCGATAAAATTGGTACAATGCTAACGCAGTATTCATAAGGACAATATTGAACTCTCGTTTGAACTTTCCCTGTATACCGGTACAACAACCGTTTCAAGATTAATATGTATGACGGTGCAATTTAATACGATTTATTCCGAATATATTCACCCAATTTAAATAGTCCGGTCTAATGGCCACTCACTCCGCTTTGTTTTACATTTGTAGTTTACAATGGAGATCCCAAGCGTTTCGCGTCATTTTGAGCATGTTACTAGTAACACAGTGGAATTAAAATTCTATATTTTGGTTATTCCAAGTAATTTTAACGATACTATATTAATTATTATAGCTATTAATGTATATGATAGCTGTATACAGTATAACGCTTGATTATAATCATAATTTAAAGAAAAACTCAAGGTTATACATATATCTCTTTCAAACTATTTCGCAGAAATAATTAATATATATATAAGCCGTTTTATAAATTTATACAACAAAAAAACTGTGTATCAAACGTTATTGCAACAATATTTCATCATTAAATATTATTATAATCAAATAACGTTCATTTTTAATTGGTATATACATTGCTGCATATGTTCATAAGTATGAACTAGTATAATTACAATATTGTACGCATATCACGTAATGGATTCGTAATATATTACGAATCCATCCACCTTATAAGGTTCATTAAATTTAAACAATGCGACAATGAACCGATCGTTTCGCTGAACATGTGACTAGACGCGTTAGGAAAATCACTGGGATTTTTCCTGCACCGCCACGTTCGAGGTGAAATTTGATTATCATAACAAAGAAATATTTATGCAAACCGATAAACATTAACATCGCGATATGAGGAAAGACTCTTGTTATATTAAACGATTGTTAACTTACTACAGAATATATTTCCTGATTGTAATTAAGTGATTAAAAAAAGGAAAAAACCTTTCATAGCCTATAACATTTATGTCAAATATCATATTCGTCATCATCATAGATACAGAAAAAAATTGATTTATTTTTAACAAAATAATGTATCTTTAAATCACAGGTTCTCAACTTTTGCAACGTAAGCCAGTGACAACTTATCATCACATTAAGATTAATATAATTTAAATATAATTAATATAACAGGGAAGATAAGTAGATAAGAAAACCTGTACAGTACATTTTTGTTTAATGATCTATGAAGCACATGAAATCTGCCAACCGGCACTTAGCCAGCATGTCAGACTATGGCGACAGCATTTTTCATGCTGAAATAAGATCCATGTGCAACAGAGGAGCGATAAGTATTGTTGATGATGCATATGCTCAAATTACATCAGCTTCCTGGTGGAGATAATTCGCAATCCAGTGTTTATTCAATTGAACGGTAACAAAAATAGCAACCAGCAGCCTATAAATACACGTCGTGGGTGTGGAGGCTGGGGTCACGGATATGTCGTTATGTCACGGATATTTGTGTTCATGTCTCGATATGTTTGTTATTTGTCACTCGAGCACCTCTCTGTTTATGTACTCTTCTTGCAATTACGAATGAAACACTCCATATATCTAAATCGTAAATCATTACGCCTGTATTTCCTCAAAGGCGTAACCTAATAAGTGTAATGTTTAATACATTTTCAACAGTTTTGTTAAACTTCTCGTGAAACAGCGTATGAGTCTTTTTTCATACACCGGGCACAAATCCCGGCTCCGAGATACTACCGGACATTTAAAATTAGGAACGGTCAATAACACCTTTTTCTGAACGGGAAAACGAACCCAGGACTTCTTGCTCGACAGTGACAACCACTAGACCAGCAAGGCAGTTTAATAAATAATAATTACACAACACAATTAAATATAACATTAAAACGTAACGTCATGCATGTAAACCCCAAAGACCTAGGCAGAGAAGTGTACTACACTCCTACTTCACCAGTTTCTTTTCAGCCTTAATATAAAATATCAACACTATTACATGTAGGTGCATCGATTATAACAAGGAATAATACCCGGTTAAAATCTTAATGTCTATATTATAAGCGACTCTTCATAACACGCTGTTGAAATAATACAATACAACAATAGATTGTTTAATTGCATTTGTTAAGCAGATATTCGTTACCGAGTCTAGACGACACGTGCATTACTGTAGGAGTTGATTAACAATAGACCATCATCCGTCAGACCAGTCTGATGTTCTAGAACAATCACACGTGCTATTTGACAGCAAACAGATAAATCTGCCTTGTGTGGAAAGCATCTCAATTGATCGCGAGACGAATGAACAAACATGGAAACAAATATTTATTCTATATTGTTTACGTTAGATATATTTATGTTATGAATAGACCCAGACAATATAGACATAGACAGTATAGAAGTGTCTGAAGTGACTTGCGTTTGCTGTTGTATTGTGTAGTCACCCATTGTTAACATAGCCATCCTTATTTAATACTAGAACCCCATTGTTAGCATTAGTGTAAATTAGTATAATAAAATTATCGCACCAGATCCCTTACAGGGTAGCCAGATGTCACAGAGCACCCAATGCATAATCCTTATAATCCTGACCTTATCCTGACTTTATACTGACTTTATACTGACGTTATCCTGACTCATAGATATACACACGACGGTTTCAAAAGCTCTCGCCTCCCCATTAGTCTGTAGCTGCCCTGTGTAGCCACTAGAATAGAATTACATACAGTAGTAGAATTACATACAGTACCGAATTCTATCAAAACAAATATACTAAGTTATAAAATAGTCAAAACACTGCATTAGAAGAATCGCCAGGTTTTAAATGCAAAATTAAAGTTAATTAATCCCTTGAAGGTATTCCCAGAGCATGTGCAATGCAAGCAGCTAAGCGGGGAGTCTCTTTAAAATTCAATGTCGCTTAGTGAGGCAAATAAGGTGTCCGATTATAACAGCCCACGTTGAATATAACACGCAGAAATTAACCTGGCACTTGCGACGAATGCGATTCCTCTTCTACCGTCTAAGTCCACCTGATACCGTTTCCCGCTGTCATCTTCAACGCGTTGGTACCACGTTGTTAAGTCGTCATAACGAGGCGTTCAGTTAACTTCTGCGGGTTATTAGTACTTAAAATATTAAATACACCTAATTTGTAAAAGAGAATAAGCAGAATATTAGCTCAACAAAAATTTGCTCATTTTCGTATTGACTCGTTTGAAAAAATATTTGCTATGCGTTTCTGCTTGAGAGAGTTCAATGTACATGTGTTTACTGGCTATACTATTTTTAGTTTAATGATAACAAAGCCAAAAAAAAATTAACGAACGATCTTTTCATCCATAACAAGAATTCGAAAAACAAAATGAAAATAATAGCAGGATTAGATTTATAATTACCGTCAAGCCTTTTATTGTTCCACCGCTGAACAAGGGTCTCTTCTGACAATGACAGGGATTGAGGCAAAAACCTTTTAGTTTAAATGTGGAATGTAAAGTCCGGTTAAATAAACTCTGCCGGAACGGTATTTGTTGAGCGAAACCTTTCGAAGCGAGTATTGTTTGAAGTCGATCGGTGTATTTACCCAGCGATTCTCTCAAATTTGACAAACAATTTTTTGCCTTTTCCTCTCGTATTATTTCCTTGTCGATACAAATCGTTTATCTCTATGGTTTTGTTCAAAAGAACGCCCAACGGTATGATAGCGTGGATAAAGAGAATTAATTGCGATATCAATTTCCTTTCGAAACAAATGTTTATCTGTCTTACAAGTATTATAATTAATCTCTGATGAATTTATGTAATAAAAAGAATATAAATCAAGAAAGGTAGCTTATGGTATATATATGATCATGACATTTATTTTAATATTTATTTATGAAGTAGTAATCTTCTAACAACAGCAGATTAAATAATGTAAGACTTAAAATTTATTATTGTGTCAGGTATGATATTAAATTTCTTTTCAAACTAGACGAAATGTTGTTTTAATAACAGCAGCCAGTACCCGCTTTCTTAATAACAAGAAAAAAAACAATACAATACATTGCAATACAACACTGTAGTACAATACAGTGCAATACATTATTTTACTATATAAGAAATTTACCTACATTAAAAATACTTAACCCAACCGTTGATTCACATTTTATGAATTAGAATTGAAGCAAAAAATATTACATCTTTTATGATTTTAATTAGGGATGTGCCGACTTTAGCTTTGGCCGACTAGCAGACTAGCTGATTAGTCGGTTGTAAAGAGGCCGACTAGTCGGCAAAGCCGATTGAACGGTTTTGGGGATTTCCCCTGAGTAAGGAAAGCAATCGACGATTCAGTTTTTAAGGGAATACCTTGTTTTATACATACTTTACAACTGGCAATCAACAGTGCTTGTAAACAAAACACCATAGCACAAATGCTTTGTAAAATCGCGACGAATTGTGCCACATTTTAACCACTAACCACAGACACACCAAAGATACTATGATATTTTGTTTGTTAATTTAGATTCTAATTTTGTTTGATAAATGTCATAGATTACGTTTTTTACAAGCAAATTATTTTAAAAATTGATAACCAAAGAAAAGGTTACTTTTTTACATTTAAAAATGCGTAAGACTGATTATATAAAAAATATATTAATAAA